>JAVXUP010002441.1:0-132042 GCA_033070095.1 Escallonia herrerae | reverse complement strand
GAGAGAGAACTTTATAAATGATAGAGAGAGAGAGGCTTTAGTCATTATATTTCACATTTTTCACAAACAAATTCACGCCTCTTATAATGAGATGATGGTAACAAATCCTAATCGGCAGTAAGCATCGTTAATTATCATGTTTAGAATGCAATAACAAAAAATACAGTAAACGGCTGCGTTTGGTCTAGGATTTTACCCCGGCACATTACAGGGTGGCTGTTCGTAGCTCGGCATTGCTTATCGCGAGGTCACGATCTTGGACGGCATGACATCGTAGAGTTAGTAGTTATGAGGTTGACTGGTTCTGCCGCCGGCGATCTAAAGAGTGTGTTCATACCCTATTCTGGTCGCACCCCAAGACCCGCCAAGGGACCCACTTTGCACGACACATCACCCAGTCAGCGGTCAACTTTTCAACGCTCGAGGGCCGGTCAAAGCAACGCATGCTCAAGTCACGTGAACCATTCGTGAAGCGACTTCGGCGTGCCTTCCACCCCAAGGGGTCGGCCTCCCTCTAGGGTCGGCCTCCCCCAAGGGTCGGCCTCCCTTGGGGGTCGGCCACCCCAAGGGGTCGGCCACCCTCGGGGGGTCGGCCTCCCTCTAATGTCGGCCTCCCCCAGGGGTCGGCCACCCTGGGGGGTCGGCCACCCCAAGGGGTCGGCCACCCTCGGGGTCGGCCTCCCTCTAGGGTCGGCCTCCCCCAAGGGGTCGGCCACCCTTGGGGTCGGCCACCCTCGGGGGGTCGGCCTCCCTCTAGGCTCGGCCACCCTCGGGGGTCGGCCCCCCAGGGTCGGCCTCCCCTAGGCGTCGGCCTCCCATGGGGGTCGGCCACCCCATGGGGGTCGGCCACCCCATGGGGGTCGGCCACCTGCCTTGAACACCGACGCCGTCACCTTTGACCCCACCCCATTGTCACGACGACCGTCGCTCGCGGCCGCACTCCGCCATAGTCGCGACAACCGTCGCTCTCGGCCGTGCCCCTTCGTCGCGATGACCGTCGCCCGTAGTCTCGATGACCGTCACTTGTGGCCGCTCTGTCGCCATGACAACCGTCGCTCACGGTCGCGCGCCATCCACGCAACGACCCTCGTCGCTCGGAGATCACTCTGCGACCCTCGTCGCCCGCACTCAACCGCGCCCCATGCGCTGCAATCATGTTATATGCTACGGGATAGGCTACTCCTCCAGGACACTATCTCCGCCAGGGTGCCTGCGTGACTAGCCTACGTGCTCTGGCACTGGGGGCTCGCGTCGGCACCCCTAAGGACTATGACCCCCGGGTCACTCGGAGACGGGAGCAGGTCTTCGGAAGGGCATCTTGCCTAGTCCACCTGGCAGCTGGGCGTCGGGTCTTCCCCACCGCTGCCAGACCTGTGGGATTCAGTAAGGGCTTGGACTGGAGGCTGGGGCAACGGGCTACTCTGACCATGCTACCGCGGCATGATCAGTCTCCTCAGACAGGCAGAGAGATGTTGCAAGGGCAGGGCAGCACGAACTTAGGAACCGGCAGTCCAACGAAGGGTCAGTGCGTTGGCCCCCTGGTGACGTGTCGTTCCCAGGGGGCGACACATGTCAACTTATGACACATGCACATTTTTGCCTATAAATAGTGGACTTTGGAGCTTTTTCAAGGATCTTTTTCTCATTTGGACTTTTCACTTTCTCTCTCTAAAAGGAACATTCTCTCTGGAATTCTAGTGAGAGAAATATACTTGAACTCCCGTCTACGGACCCTGGACGCCATACCCTCATCACGGACTGTAGACTGTCGGTCCTGTTCATCGTCACCCTGCCTGCGCAGCACTGCCAGCCCTCACGACCTGTCTGGGGAGCCTTGTCCTCGGCCCTTGCGCCGTCCTTGCTGTCTCCCACGTTGCCTACCTGGAAGCCAACTCAGACCGCATCCTTTGTGGCACCTCCACGTATCATCGAACCATTTTCGGCACCATCATTTTGGCGACTCCGCTGGGGAGGTGAGCATCGTATTGCGGTTTGCATACCTTCCGGACTTAGGCATTATGCCTGTGCAACGGAGAGCTACTAGGGCGACCAGCCAAGGACCCAACCCCGCCATGCAAGAACACCACCTCGGTGATCAGGAGGAGACTAGCGCCACGCGGCTCCGAGACCAGCTGCCGACCACTACCCCCGACGTACAAGTGCTCGTAAATGCAGCCATCCAGCAACTCACTCCAACCATCACCACTCTGCAAGATTCACAGACCACTCTACTAGCCGCCATTATGGACATGCAAAAATCCATACAAGCCCTGTCCTCACAGCAGGCCGCTCCATCAATCCAGCCTTCAGGACCGGGGCCAGCTTTTGACATCGCCCCGGCCCCAGTGTCGCGACTACCGCCGCCTTGGACATCTAGACCCTTGGCGGTAGGGCTCGCAACACCGTCGCTGCCGGTAGCCGACATATCTCCTTCTGCAGTGCCGCCCCGCAAGCTACACACGGATCTCGGGCCAGTCTTGCAGCAGATTCCCCCCGCTGTCACACCATCTCATCTGACGCCGGCAAGAAGCTCCTCCGAAACGCATGACTCCATCGAGATGGAACCTAATCCCTATCCAGTTGAGCAACACCAAACCCCCGGCCAAGTGATGGGCATGTCTCGCCAACCCACACTTGCCCCTGCACAGCTGCCCCTGCCAGCACCTGCACCATACCAACCCTCCCATGTCCCCGTTCATCAAGCCGTGCCATCTGGGGGCTCGGGGGCTCGCGACGCACCAGGCGGTCATCACCCCTTGACCGGCAATGAGGCACCATCCTCCAACTATGTCACTCAGTCAGATTTGGAGGCCCTTGTCCGTCGCCTGTCGAGGAATTCCGAGCCGGACTCCTCAACCCGTCTAACCGGACACGCCCCGTACGCTAATGATATCGCCATCGCACCCTACCCCATCAAGTACAAGCAACCAAACTTTGTGCTCTTCAACGGACGTGAGGGAAACGCCCGTGAACATCTAACAAGGTTTGCAGGCTCCTTGGAGCAGTATGGTACAGGAAGCAGCTTGAAGTTGAGAGAATTCCACAAGTCCCTTACGGGCTTGGCTTACACTTGGTATCACCAGATCCCCGCAGGGACCGTCCACACCTGGGGCGACATGGTCCAGCTGTTCTTAGACAAATTTCATTACGAGACCGAGCGCGTGACTATCGTTGATATTGCTGGCATTCGCCAGAACCAGGGGGAAGACTTGAATAAATATGTGCATCGTTTTCATCTTAAGTGCCTTGAGTGCACAGATTTCAGCAAAGACGAAACGTTGGTTCCCATATGCATCAAAAATATGATTGACGTCTACCGAGTGCATATCGAGAACCTACAGTTAAGGTCATGGGGACACCTCAAGGAGGCAGCCCGACGAACTTACGAGACAGTTGGTCCTGTCAAGTCATGGAAGCCTCGACCGCAAAGTACGCTGTTGGCCTCAGCAGATGCACCTATCACTCAACGTAGCAACGACAACAACAACTATGCAGGCTTCAAGCGTCAGCTTCCAGATGTGAACCAAGGCTCCGACAAGCGAAGGCAACAAAGACCCGCACCTAACTATCCCTGTGACCTGAATACAGTGAAGGAACTCTTGGCCGAATGGGTGGCGCATGACAAAAATTTCCAACTGCCACCAATGCGGACCAATATCACAGACGAAGAAAAGGCCAGGCCCACCTACTGTCCTTTCCATCGAGCCCTTGGCCATCCGCTCAAAGATTGCAATGCACTGCGAACCATCTTTGCAAGGAAGGTAGCGTCGGGCGACCTGCAGCTACGGAAAAATAACGATGTGCGCAAAGATCCCTACCCACCGCATCGCAACAGTAGGGAGCACCAGGCCCTTATGGCTGTCACTGACCATGTCGAGCCTGTAATCCACGAAGCCCCGGCAGAGCCCACACTGACCCTCGTGCCTCCTCCAGCTAAGCAGTCGATGCCTCCCCTTCGACAGATGACGAAGATCAAAAGTTTTTTTGATGAAATGGGGTTTTCACCCGCCGCCCGGACTTACCTTTCCAATTGCCTGCTCGAGGTCACCACCGGCCTCGGTTCCGAATGCTTCGCCGCCCAGGCTGAATTACGTCACATCCCCTCTACGGCCTTAGTCTTCTCGGATGAAGACTCGCCGCCGATCGAGCATCACAATCGGCCGCTGTTTTTAGAGTGTACTGTTAATGGCACGGGCTTCCGTCGTGCCTTGGTTGATTGCGGCGCCTCGATCAACATCATACCCCTCATCACCCTGCAACAGGCCGGCATTCCCCCAAGGAAAATCATCCGTGACCCCGTCAATATTACCGGCTTTGGACAGGGTCCTCAGTCGACCCTCGGCCATATCACCATCGACCTCATGGTCGGAACTGTCCGTCGCGACACTACTTTTCACGTAATAGACAGCGAGTCTGCCTTTCACCTCCTGCTCGGGAGACCATGGATCCACGACAACAAGGCCGTTCCCTCAACATACCATCAATGTGTGAAGCTGGTAGCCGGTTCTACGGGACATGAGGTAGCAATGACAATCCCTGCAACCAAAGCCCCCTTTGAATGCGCCGAGTCTTATTTCGCCGAGGCCTCCTTCTTCACTAATTTCGCCGAGGATGGGGAGAATGCTACTCATGTACATTCTACCAGGCTGCCGACCTGGGATGAGCTGTGCGGGGACAAGCTTTCCAAGGACAAAACCGGGAGAAGTAACAAGAATAATGGGTCAACCCCACCGCTTCCGCCTGCTGCCACGACCAATTCCCCCCTTCTTCCCCCAAGTCCAAGAAGCAAAAGGCTGAGCCGGCCTTTCGACGTATCGTCAAGGACGGCAAGATCATCTATCAATTATGACGGTATGCAGGGGCTCCAGGCGGTCCCTCCTCAGACCCCCTCGACCCCGACCCCCTTGGAGAGACTGAATGGTGCCGCACGGCCGAGCATTGCCAGCCAGATCCTGACCTCACCCCCGGCGCGGCACCACCTTGCTATGAGGATGGCCCTCGACCTCAGGCTGAAGATATTGAAGAAATCAACCTGGCCGACCCGGGCGAAGAACCGCGGCACACCTACATTGGCACAAAACTCGCCCCCGGCCGAAGAGAGGAATTGGTTTCCCTCCTGCACGAGTATCGTGATGTCTTAGCATGGAGCTACAATGAGATGCCCGGACTGGATCCTGCCTTAGTCACACACCATCTCAACATTGCTACCGGATCCATCCCTAGCCGACAGCACCCGCGGACATTCCGCCCCGAGCTCGAATTGAAAATCAAGCAAGAGATTGAACGCCTCCTGCGCGCAGGCTTCATCGAACCTATCACTCACCCTATTTGGCTGGCTAATGTCGTCCCTGTACAAAAGAAGAATGGCCAAGTCCGCGTCTGTATCGACTTTCGGGACTTGAATAGGGCGTGCCCCAAGGACGAGTTTCCACTACCCAATATCGACATGCTCACGGAGGCCGCCGCCGGATATGAAACTTTATCTTTCATGGATGGGTTCGCAGGTTATAATCAGATTCGCATGAACCCCGACGACAGCGCCAAGACAGCCTTCCGCACTCCTATGGGTAATTTTTGTTGGAAAGTTATGCCTTTCGGCCTCAAGAATGCGGGTGCTACGTATCAAAGGGCTATGACAGCAATATTCCATGACATGATACACCATACTGTGGAAGACTATGTCGACGATCTTATTATCAAATCCAGGAAGGAAAGTGATCACCTCACCGACCTTCAAGCGGTCTTTGATCGTTGCCGCCAGTATAACATGCGGATGAATCCATTGAAATGTGCCTTCGGAGTCTCCTCCGGCAAGTTCCTCGGGTTCTTGGTCAGTCGACAGGGCATCGACGTTGACCCCTCGAAAGCAGCCTCCATCCAAGAAATGCCCCCCCCAAGAACACAAAGCAACTGAAGAGCTTCCTCGGCAAGGTCTCTTACCTCCGACGCTTCATACCCGCACTGGCCGAGCTCATTACGCCATTTCAACACTTGACGCGTAAAAGCGCACCGTGGAATTGGGGCGCGCCCCAACGGCAAGCATTTGAACAGATTAAGGCGGTCCTCATGTCACCGCAAACCATGGTCGTACCACAACGGGGCATCCCACTCCTACTCTACCTGACTTCCACACCCAGATCCATCGGGGCTTTGCTTGCCCAAGAAGTCGAGGGTGTCGAGCGTCCTGTTTATTACCTCAGTAGAGTGATCAGAGGGCCCGAAGCCAACTACTTCGAGCTCGAGAAACACTGTCTAGCCTTGGTGTACGCCTCACAGAAGTTCAGACATTACTTTCTGGCGCATCAGATCACACTCGTCACCAAGGCTGACCCGCTCCGTTACATGCTTACGCGTCCCGCCCTGTCTGGCCGACTCACACGGTGGTTGCTGCTGTTGGCCGAATTCGGTTTATCTATCAAGAATCCTACAGCTCTGCGGAGCCAAGCACTCGCAGACCTCCTGGCCTTCTTCCCACGCCAACAATGTGAACCGATATCGGATCAACTGCTGGGGGAGGAGACAGCCCTGATCACCGACATCGATGGACTGTGGACGCTTGAATTCGACGGCTCTACCACTAGCAAAGACCCCAATGGCACGCCCCTCCGGCAAGGGGGTGCCGACATAGTCTTGCGGGCACCAGACGGTGTTACCACTTCATTATCCTTCAAACTTGCATTCCCGGTGTCTAACAACGAAGCTGAATACGAGGCACTTGTCATTGGCCTCATGATCGCCGTCAGTATGGGGGCTAAGGCGCTGTGTGTGAAAGGAGATTCAAATCTGGTCATGAAGCAGGCGGACGGGGAGTTCGCGGTCAAAGAACCAGCCTTGGCACCTTATCGTGCCTTGGTGCAACACTTGGAAGGAAGACTCGGTCATGTCCAGTATGAACATCACAATAGGTGCCACAACAGACATGCGGACTGCTTGGCCACGATCGCGTCAAAGATAGAGGTCGATGGTGAACAACGGATGCTAACCATCGTCAAGAGAATGGAACCATGCACAGCACTGAACCTAGTCCCGAGGGACGTTACTGCGGACGATTGGAGGCAACCTATCATCGACAAACTTAAAGCGCCATCTCTTGCTCATGCCTCCACCCTTACAGACTTTTCAATGATGGGAGATGTCTTATACAGGCGGTGTCCCGGAGGCACTCTAGCAAGATGTTTGGCACCGGAAGAGGCAAAACACAAATTACAGCTCGGCCACCAGAAGTGTTGTGGCCTCGACGGTCCCCCTCTGTATCGTCGCCTCCAGCGTATGGGATTATATTGGCCATCCATGGCCAAGGACGCCTCGGATATACAAAAGGATTGTCCCGAGTGCTTGTATGCACCCGACGGTGCCGAAGCTCTTGTCATTGACATCGAGGGTGACTGGCGCCAGCCTTTCATCCAGTATCTATCCCACAGGATTCTACCACCTGACCGCGGCTCAGCACGATCCATCAAGCGCAAGGCAGTCAGGTATTTTGTGACGGAAGGCGAGTTATTTCGCAAGGGATTTTCGGGACGCACCCTGCGATGCTTGCAAGGTGACCAAGTGGTCAAAGTCATTAACGAAGTACACAATGGTGATTGTGGTGAACATCAAGGCTCCCAGAAGCTGTATGCAGAATTACTAAGATTGGGGTATTATTGGCCGACTATGGAATCCGACTCCATCTCGCATGTCCGACGCTGCCAACCCTGCCAGCGGCACGCCGACAGGATACACTCGCCAGCATCCGACTTGCACATGATCTCAGCACCTTGGCCATTTCATTCTTGGGCCCTCGACCTCATCGGCCCCATCCACCCGCCGTCCAGAAGCCATTCATGGATCATGGTTGCTACTGAACGCTTTACGAAGTGGGTTGAAGCCGTACCTCTGCGGAGAGCCACGGGAGGTGCCGTTTCCAACTTCTTACGCGACGTCATCTGTCGTTTCGGCATCCCTCGATGTATTATATCTGACAATGGCACCCCATTCATTAACCGAGAGGTTCGAGCTCTCATGGAAAGGTACAACATCAGCCATGCCACATCAACTCCCTATTACCCGCAAGGTAATGGTCAAGCTGAAGCGTCCAACAAGACTTTGCTACGAGTATTATCGCGAATGGTGCATGACGCCGACCGGTCGTGGTCCGAACAACTGAATCTGGCACTCTGGGCCTACAGAACATCCATGCACACAGCGACAAAGGCCACGCCCTTCTCTCTCGTCTACGGGGATGAGTGTGTGGTACCTGCCGAGATCGCAGAACCATCGGCTCGACTTTTCCTAAGCAGCAGTCTCGGAAATGAAGCAGCCCGGCTGGCGGCACTTGACGGCCTCGACGAACGACGAGCCACGGCCCTGTGCCGCATGAAGAAGTATCATGAGCAACTCACGAAAGCTTATGGGAAGACCGTCAAGCCACGTTCGTTTATCGAGGGCGACCTTGTTCTTCAAGCCGCCAAGCATGTGCGGGCCAACATGTCAGCTCCTAAATTCACGCCAAACTGGGAGGGCCCTTTCACGGTGCACGAAGCCCGCACTAATGGCTCGTACCTCCTGCTCAACCACGACGACGGTCAGGTCTCGGCCCCCATCAACGGCCGCTACCTGAAGAAGTATTATGTGTAGTCGCGACAACATAAGCCCGCGTCATAGAACGCGCCCTCGTAGCATTTTTGTACATGCGACATTGCTTGCAGACTTGTATTTTTTTTGTTGATCTGTGTAGCGTTCTACACTAGTCATGTAATGGTGTTTTGTACCGCGTCCTATCAATACAAAGTCATGCTGTTACCTCAACTTCTGCCCAGCTGGCACTCATTCTCAACCTATGCTTCCTAAGTCACTTTCTACGAGCGGGAATGGGAGAGCATTCACAAGTAACCGAAACAAGCAAGACATTCAAAAAAAGAGAGAAGAAAGAAGAGAGCAACCGAACATAACATACAATAAGCCGAGACCATCGAAAATATGTACATATACATCAAACGTTTACTAGCCGTCGTTAAGCACTACAACTACGGCAAAGTAACATACAAGCTAGGAAAGTCTAGACAACAGCGATGCAACTGGGTGGGAGCTGAATGCCTGAAGTACCTCCCGCTCCGCTTGTACCTCTGACCATCCAGCATCAAGCTCGGCCTGTCGCCCTAACCGCTCTGACTCTCGCCCGTCCACCTCACCTCGCCGCCTCTGTAGATCGGACAACTGCCTCTGCAAATCGACGAGCTGTCTCTCTATCTCTGCCACCTGCATGTCAATCCCGGCCAACTCTGCCGTGATCTCTGACCGCTCTGCCTCTAATCCTGTGCGGCGCCGCTCCAGCAACATCTCCCGCATAACCACGACTGCACGCCTCTCATCCATATCGTGGCTGACGCTCCTCGATCTAAAGAAATCTGCTAGCCAGTCCAGCTGCATACCTCGATCTAAAGAAATCTGCTAACCACGACTGCACGCCTCTCTGACTTGCGTAGGCACAAATGGCGGTGCCTCCGCCCCTGCCCCCCTCCGCTCCTTATATAGGGGTGGGCAATTTTCTTTTCTTTTTCCTTTTATTTTCTCTTTCTTTCTTTCTTTTTCTATTCTTTCTTTCTTTATTTTCTTTTTCTTTCTTTTTTCCTTTACTTTACGCTCCCGTCCGCCGGCGCCTCGCCACAGTTTGTCGACCACGCGCCGTCGCCGCTATGACCGCAGTGCGCGCCCGCGCGCCACCTCCATGACCTTCGTCGCACGCATTCACATGACAGCTCCGCGACAGGCCCCGTCGCCCGCGTGCCATCTCCTTGAACCGCGTCGCTTGTGCCAACTCATAGCGCTCTTTACAACGCACGCTCAACGCCAATGGTCACTTGATGCACTACCGCGACGTTCGTTGCCGCGCCCGTGCGCCATTCTCATCATACGTGCCCCCGGCACCAAGTATATGCTCCGCGACCTTCGTCGCCGCACCCATCCGCCATTCTTATCACATGTGCCCCGGCACAGTATTGCTTTGCGACGTTCGGCGCCGCCCCACTTTCATGACATGTGTTCCGGCACCAAGTATTGTCCCCGCGACAATCATCGCCATGTCCATGCACCACGACCATGTTACAAGCCTCCGGGCATAACACCCATTCACCACACCATGCGCCCCCGCCATGGGCATGGAAGACCTTCAACCCACTTTCGTGTGCGACATTCTGGAGGCTCCGCTCGTAGTGCTCCTACAAGAGGACCCCTCCCTGCGACATGGGCTGAGCGCCAGCACGGGTTAGCGACATAATCAAACTACGGGATGGGCTCACAACCTTGAAGCCATTGCCGGCACAATCAACTACGGGATGGGCTCACAACCTGGAAGCCATCGCCGGCACAATCAACTACGGGATGGGCTCACAACCTTGAAGCCATCGCCGGCACAATCAACTACGGGATGGGCTCACAACCTTGAAGCCATTGCCGGCACAATCAACTACGGGATGGGCTCACAACCTGGAAACCATCGCCGGCACACTCAACTACGTGATGGGCTCACAACCTTGAAGCCATCGCCGGCACAATCAAACTACGGGATGGGCTCACAACCTTGAAGCCATCGTCGGCACAATCAACTACGGGATGGGCTCACAACCTGGAAGCCATCGCCGGCACAATCAACTACGGGATGGGCTCACAACCTTGAAGCCATCGCCGGCACAATCAACTACGGGATGGGCTCACAACCTGGAAGCCATCGCCGGCACAATCAACTACGGGATGGGCTCACAACCTTGAAGCCATCGCCGGCACAATCAACTACGGGATGGGCTCACAACCTGGAAGCCATCGCCGGCACAATCAACTACGGGATGGGCTCACAACCTTGAAGCCATCGCCGGCACAATCAACTACGGGATGGGCTCACAACCTTGAAGCCATCGCCGGCACAATCAACTACGGGATGGGCTCACAACCTTGAAGCCATCGCCGGCACAATCAACTACGGGATGGGCTCACAACCTGGAAGCCATCGCCGGCACACTCAACTACGGGATGGGCTCACAACCTTGAAGCCATCGCCGGCACAATCAAACTACGGGATGGGCTCACAACCTTGAAGCCATCGCCGGCACAATCAACTACGGGATGGGCTCACAACCTGGAAGCCATCGCCGGCACAATCAACTACGGGATGGGCTCACAACCTTGAAGCCATCGCCGGCACAATCAAACTACGGGATGGGCTCACAACCTTGAAGCCATCGCCGGCACAATCAACTACGGGATGGGCTCACAACCTGGAAGCCATCGCCGGCACAATCAACTACGGGATGGGCTCACAACCTTGAAGCCATCGCCGGCACAATCAAACTACGGGATGGGCTCACAACCTTGAAGCCATCGCCGACTCAATCAAACTGCTACACGGGCTTAACGTCATCGCCGGCTCCATTACCAGGAACCCTGGCCCCCGTAGCAAGAGGGGCTGTAACCACATCGTTTATGCATGCGACGCCCGCTCGGGTTGCCCCTCCGCGCCCGCCGCACGCAGGGGGCTTATGTTCATACCCTATTCTGGTCGCACCCCAAGACCCGCCAAGGGACCCACTTTGCACGACACATCACCCAGTCAGCGGTCAACTTTTCAACGCTCGAGGGCCGGTCAAAGCAACGCATGCTCAAGTCACGTGAACCATTCGTGAAGCGACTTCGGCGTGCCTTCCACCCCAAGGGGTCGACCACCCCAAGGGTCGGCCTCCCCCAAGGGTCGGCCTCCCTTGGGGGTCGGCCACCCCAAGGGGTCGGCCACCCTCGGGGGTCGGCCTCCCTCTAATGTCGGCCTCCCCCAAGGGGTCGGCCACCCTGGGGGGGTCGGCCACCCCGAGGGGTCGGCCACCCTCGGGGGGTCGGCCTCCCTCTAGGGTCGGCCTCCCCCAAGGGGTCGGCCACCCTTGGGGTCGGCCACCCTCGGGGGGTCGGCCTCCCTCTAGGCTCGGCCTCCCCCAAGCGTCGGCCTCCCTTGGGGGTCGGCCACCCCATGGGGGTCGGCCACCTGCCTTGAACACCGACGCCGTCACCTTTGACCCCACCACATTGTCACGACGACCGTCGCTCGCGGCCGCACTCCGCCATAGTCGCGACAACCGTCGCTCTCGGCCGTGCCCCTTCGTCGCGATGACCGTCGCCCGTAGTCTCGATGACCGTCACTTGTGGCCGCTCTGTCGCCATGACAACCGTCGCTCACGGTCGCGCGCCATCCACGCAACGACCCTCGTCGCTCGGAGATCACTCTGCGACCCTCGTCGCCCGCACTCAACCGCGCCCCATGCGCTGCAATCATGTTATATGCCTACGGGATAGGCTACTCCTCCAGGACACTATCTCCGCCAGGGTGCCTGCGTGACTAGCCTACGTGCTCTGGCACTGGGGGCTCGCGTCGGCACCCCTAAGGACTATGACCCCCGGGTCACTCGGAGACGGGAGCAGGTCTTCGGAAGGGCATCTTGCCTAGTCCACCTGGCAGCTGGGCGTCGGGTCTTCCCCACCGCTGCCAGACCTGTGGGATTCAGTAAGGGCTTGGACTGGAGGCTGGGGCAACGGGCTACTCTGACCATGCTACCGCGGCATGATCAGTCTCCTCAGACAGGCAGAGAGATGTTGCAAGGGCAGGGCAGCACGAACTTAGGAACCGGCAGTCCAACGAAGGGTCAGTGCGTTGGCCCCCTGGTGACGTGTCGTTCCCAGGGGGCGACACATGTCAACTTATGACACATGCACATTTTTGCCTATAAATAGTGGACTTTGGAGCTTTTTCAAGGATCTTTTTCTCATTTGGACTTTTCACTTTCTCTCTCTAAAAGGAACATTCTCTCTGGAATTCTAGTGAGAGAAATATACTTGAACTCCCGTCTACGGACCCTGGACGCCATACCCTCATCACGGACTGTAGACTGTCGGTCCTGTTCATCGTCACCCTGCCTGCGCAGCACTGCCAGCCCTCACGACCTGTCTGGGGAGCCTTGTCCTCGGCCCTTGCGCCGTCCTTGCTGTCTCCCACGTTGCCTACCTGGAAGCCAACTCAGACCGCATCCTTTGTGGCACCTCCACGTATCATCGAACCATTTTCGGCACCATCAGAGTGTTGCGGCAACAACAACCTTGTTGCGAACCTTGACCGACGGTGATCGTGATGGTATACCTCGCCAGCGCTGGTGCGAACCTTGGCATAGACCATTGATTTGTTGTTAGGGTTTTGACTGCTGAGGCGGTGGTACTGCAGAAAGGACAGAGATCCATTGGGGCAACGGCCTATTGCCTATGCAAGACGCCAGCCCTTTGCTGGTGCTGGGTTCCTGCTGTTAGGGTTTTGACCCATGGGGCAAGAATGTCGTCATCGCTTCTCTCTCTGTCTCTGTCTCTCTCCTTGTTGCTACGACAGCTCTGCAATGGCCACTGTGATCAGGGAAGGAGGTGTCAATTGCGACGACCCTTTGTCGGCAACAGTTCAGGTGGCTAATTTGTTGGGCTTCTGTCTTCCTGTAGCGGCACTCATTTTTTTTATTTCTTTCCTTTTTCACTGTGCGGCCAGATCGTGTGGTGGCGGTACCGTTGGTGCTCTGTCACATGGCTATAACTGCCAGCAGCAGCTTGTGATACTTGTGTTGAGCTTTGAATGAAAAATTTCTTTTCTTATAATGTGGTTGGGTTGAGATCCGTTGACAAGTAGCTCATTCGTTCTCTCTAACGGTTGGGCGTCGTGTACCAATCGTGTCAACCATCGGTTTGACAAGTGTGGTTTAAGTTGTTAGAGGCTATGTTTATTACCCGTGATTCCTATCGTGGTTGCACGGACGACACTAATCTATTTTTGCTAAAAAGCTAATACAAAACTACATCAGGAAATGATAATCTGCAAGACAGAAAAAGAGTGAAGAGTGATTGCAGGTGGGGGTTTTGATGGAAAAAAAATCTTTTATGCTTAAGTTAGAGAGCAACTTTATGACATGACTCTGAAGAAGTTAGAACACGGTATGTGTGTATCAGTTGCCACATACCTGGAGAGAGGCTCATTTATATACGCATAAGTGTGAAACCCTTATAGAATTAGGAGCGACGATTGGGCCTTGGACTAATCCTTGGGGGATCATGTTAAAGTCCTTCCAAAATCCTAATTTTTCTAATTAAGTAACTATCAATGTTGTAGTTGACCAAATTTGACTGAACATTTCATGTGCCATCCAATAATTGGGAGTTTATTTTGAGTTATATCAAGGCCTTATAAGTTATTATATTTATATTGTTGAGTTTTTAGAAGGTTAATTTTGATTTGCTTTTCAACTAAAATAAGTAAATATTTAAGCGTTTAGATTGCACAAAGTATACCATTTCTTGCAAGGTTAGAAAGTCATTATGACGAGGCGGGCGCCGCTCTTGCAAGCCTTTAAGCCCTATTGCGTAGAATTATTTTTCCTAATTAATACTATTTTAAAACTTGATTATCGATATACTCTATTTTGAAACTTATTTACCCGCATACCACACTTTTAGAAATCGCTGTTCGAAATCACACTTTTAAAGTAGAAATCGCTGTTTCAAACAACGATTCCTACTTTATTTATACTTTAAGATTTTCAAAAGTGTGGTATGCGTGTAAACTAGTTTAAAAAAGGAGTAAATTGGTAATTAAGTTTTAAACATGTATTAATTAGGAAAAAAACTTGAATTACTTTCTAAATGATAATGTATGACTTACTAACAAGCCTTATTATTTTTACACATTTAAATAGTTATAAGATATAGTCATTTCTTTCCTGGAGACTGTCATCGAAAAATATTGCTTGCATTTGATTTACGATAAGGACTTCATATTGATATTTCTATGCATTTATTATCATAGAAAGTGATATACTAAATTAAATAAATTGTAACCACTTTTGTATCTCGATCTCATATATTATTTCCCTATTCTAGATAAATAGATTTTTTTTTCATATTAGAGAGTGATTTTAGTGATGCAGTAGGTACAATTAAGTTTTCTGTGTGAGTATTTTGAATCACAGAGTGTTATGATTTCTGGAAAGTTCTTTTTCAATAATAAGGCTAATATAGGCCTTACTAATCTTGCAAATTAAATTAAATTTAGTTATAAAGACCACACACAAATTAATAGTTGGAGAGATTTAATGACACTAGTTTATAGTTTTTACAATGCTATTTAGCTGGGAAAAAAATTTGAACACAGAGATAATTTTCATATATTAAAGTCACGAAAGAAGAACATTTATTGCTCATTTTTGCTATTGCATTCGGGCAGGGGTGAGCAGGGAACCGATAAAACTGATCCGAACCGTGCAAACTGATGGAACCGAATTGATCGAATCTGAACCGTTGATGAGCTTGAACGATTTGGTTTGAGATTTTCAAACTGAGGCCGATTCGGTTCGGTTCACGGTTCAGGATTTTCAAACCGTAATTAAACTGAACCGAAGCAAGGGTATATAGGAATAAATAATAAATATATACGTTGACCCTGGTTAGCTAGATAACTAGGGTAGAGTAAGATGACTTTGGTCTTTGGAGACCTATTATTCGGTGAATCAGCCATTTCTCTTTCATTCATCAGAGACTCCAGCCGTAACTTTCTCCGTTCTATCGCACTATTGCAGGGATTCACAGCTACTCTTCCACTCTTCTTCTACTCTTTTACTTCAGAGAACACATCCACGGGATCCATTTCAATCAGCAATAAGTGGGAACATTAAGGGTCACCATGCTTTTTATTGAAGATCAAGGTCACTGGCTCACTGCCCAGTTTTCACTTTCATTCTAAAATCCCAGCAAAATTTTCTTGGATTCAACTTTCAAGTGCTATCTTCGGCTTCTGATTAGTGAGCAGGTAAGTTTCAATTTTGATTCCAGTTTTTTAGGATTTACCCATCCCTATTTTTAATTTTGATTTTAAAATTTCAGCCTTTGCAATAGACATATACAATATATGTATATGTATATGATATACCCATCCCTAGATGGTTTAATTGAGCATCATGCCCTTGATTAAGCTAATATTTCCTTACAACTTCAATCATTATAAATACTGCAGGGCACTAGTCAATTTCGATGGAATAGTTAGGATGCATTTACTGTGGGAAACATAATGAAATTTGTTTGGATGGAAAATAATTTGCTTGGCTATGATTATATTAATCTTCTGTTTTATGCCTCTCTTGTTGTAGGATTATGTTGTTGAATGGCTGTTGAAACAGAGAAAGCATTTAGGATTCTTATGGGCAGTTGTTAGCATGCAATTTCTAAAATCAGGCACCAATTTGCGATTGCTATGTTGGAGTACATTTATCAAAACCAGAATGTGGTTTGAATGACCAATCAAGATGGTGTGCTCCTTATATGTTGGCCTTTTACACTTTGCTGACTTGTTAAGTTTTTCGATTTGTCATGTAATGCAATTATGATGTAACTTCTTGTTATTGGACTACTATTTTTTCTTGAAGCAAAATAATATTTAAACTATGCTCAAACCGATCCGAATCGTTCAATTTGAACCGATTGAGTTCAAACCGAACTGTTCAAACCGAGGTGTCTTGGTTTGGTTTGGTTTGAGAATTTGTGAATCAAGGTCCATTGGTTCGATTTGCGGTTTGACCCCTAAACCAAACCGAACCTTGCTCACTCCTAATATCGGGGTTGTGTAAGTTGTTTTGTTTTCAATAATAATTTGTACATTTCGACAGCTAAAATATGAATTAGTTCAAATTTAAGTGTCATTTCATTACATAAAATGCAATTAAATAGTTTCAGCAATTTATTGTTTGATCCTTCTGTTTTTACTTAATAAGTTAAGGTACTTAGGAGACAAATGCACTTCACTTTGGTTGTCAAGTACGGGATAATAATCATACTAATAGTAGCTACTTAAAAGTAGTAAATTGCATCATAAAGTGTATTAAATACTGTTAATTATCAATGTAGGACAAATATTGGACAAATATTCAGATTTTTTTACATGATTATTTCCTCAATGATGGGTATATTAGGTGAACCTAGAAGAACCCATGGAGGAGATTTTGGCATCATGACGTGATGAGCGTACAAACTGCGGGATGAGTTAGACGAGGAATAAAGGGCTAAGGGGGGATTTGATTTGGTCGACAAGATCAACCAGTTGGGAAAAAAAATTCTGACCGTATCTTTAATCACCAGAAAATTAGAGATTGCATCAAACCAACTTGCGGATGTAGGTCTGAAAGCACTTGGAAACCCCAGAAAAACCTACTTGAATTGGGCCTTCAAAGGATTCTCTGGTTGGAGTATTTGGAACTGAAAAAAATATCTTTTTCGGGATTTTCTCACTTTGGACTCAACTTGGTTTTTTTAAATCTAACTCAAATATAACTTTCAATAATCGTGGGACACCTGACATTCCCTGTCAAATTAGGAGATTGATGATTATCTTATCAGGATTTTAAAAGAATCCTCAAAGATTATGACGTGATTCTTAAGGATCTTAACGCGATTCTAACACATCTGGCACTCGGCCTAGTCCTACTATGAGTCTTCTCCTATAACTATACTATATAAAGGGGTCTACCCCAAGGTATGGGACAACTGCACACACATACACACATTGGGTCTTTCATGCATTTCAGAGTTACTATCTTGTAACTGCGCTCTGACTTAAGTATCAGAGAGTTTTCCACCCCCACCTGACGGCTGTCTTACAGGTATCGGTCCAGGCTCGGGTTTCGCGTGGGACCCGCCAGCCTAGCCGTTTGACCTCAAAAAAAATTTAACGGTCGTATTCCAAATCATCGACGGCAACACGTTGGAACCACTGACAGAACCGCCATCACAAATGACCTCCAAGTTCAACTGTCGTGAAAGAGAATTTTTGGAGCATCCAAAAATTTCATATCATTGATCACAAGCTACCACCGACAGTCAAGCCACCAAAGGCCCCGCCGTAGTCAAGGGATCCGATCACTGTTGAAAAAGTCGAGAAAAATGAGACAAAGGAGAAAAACCGGTTCACAACTCGAAGACCGTCACTGTAGCGCCTGCACTATCACAACCAACCTGACATCAACAAGCAGCCGAACGGTGGGATAGCTCTATAAAGAACAACCAAACAACCCACCTCGCTGCAAGTCTCCAATCCGATCACCACTAAAGGGTACCTCCACTAATGCAGCAGTTACGGCGACCACAGTCCCAGAGTCATCACAAAGCTGTCGGAACAACGACACAAGAAAAAAGATAAAAATCAACGACGTCACGCCGTCCGTCCCGATCTTCCCCGACGTCGTGCCGTCTACTGCGAACAAACGGCAACAACGCCACTTCGCCAACATCACACTCCGACATCATCTCAAAGGCCACAAACGTCAGCCACCATTGCAATGCCACTGACCACAGTCATTGTTCGTACAACCGAATATAAAAAAAGAAGAGTACAAGAGACAACAATGCTGTCACCGCCCAAACGGCGCCAGCACCGTCGGAGTTATCGACATTGCCATAACCTCCCCAGCGCTAGCGCGATGTTGGTCACGACATGCTATTGCAACAACAACCAAGCAAAAAAAAATTAGGAGGAAGAGGCAACAACGTCGCTGCTATATGGGTTAAAATCCTAGCAGTAGAGCCGCCGCCATCAGCAGCACAGCCCTATGGCCGCCATCATGGCGGGCCCTCTAGCAATTCATGGCTGCCGCACCATTAGGGCTTTAATCCAGATCTGCATTACCATTGGCCGCAGGATCTGCCTCCCTGTGCGGCTGCCACCCATGGCTCTAGTCAAGCCACCGAGAGAAGCACCACCACCATTAGTGACCACCGCTGCCAGCCTAGACAAAGCTCACTGTCATGGCCATTGGCAACCTCGACACCGATATCCTAATAGGGAAGAGGGAATCGATGGTCGATCGTTAGATTCGGTCTACTTGCGTAGCGTTAGCAAGGCTCGTGTGCGACTCCACCGCGCTGACCTGACCGACGCCTCTTCCCTTCGTCGCTGGACCGGTGATCTCCTCTCCGGCCAGATCTACAATCTCGCCGATTGCAGAATCTTCTGAGTACCCAACGTTGCTACAACCACCGTCCCTAATCGGCACCATCAATGCCATTGCCAACCATCGCTAGGGCTCCCTTCTTCCTAAAGTAAAAACCTGAGTCTCATCTCATCTCGTATATCAGGTGATGTTTATCCTTTACAACATCCTGTTTTGTGCTTTCACCCCCATGAAGTTGCATATTTAAACTTGAACCCACAAAGTTTTGTTTATTTGGTATATGCAACATATTCATTTGTGTAGCCAAATTTTTATCACATGTTCGTCGCTAAAACATGTATACATAGACTTATTTCTACATGACACAATATGCACTGGCTACAATATTTTAAATACTTTAGCCTAGACTCCTAGACCAATTCTTTTTTTGGTCTAGAATTGCCCAACTGCTTTAGTTGGTTAAGCACCTTCAGGCCATACACCTTTTTATTACGAAACAGGCCATTTTAAATTCAAGACCCCTAGGGTCTCGTTTATTCAACATATGCCACAGCTTTTAAGTCCATTAGATTTTTTTTGCCTATGAAAGCTGCATATTGATATTTAAGACCCTAAGAGTCTCATTTATATGACTTAGGCCACGTATTTAACCCGAGTAAATGGTCTATTTAAATTCAAGACCTAACCGGGCCTCATTTATTTAACATATGCTACTGCATTTTTTAAAAAGTGTGTGTGCACATTTTATATTGCATGGCACGTTACTAAAAATAAAGCGACCATAATTTTAGGCGCTAGCAAGCCTTTCAAAGGCTGCTTCCTGTACGCGCTTCTATATTACCTAGATATATTTATTATTTTTTGGTCTAGTATTGTCCAGTCCCATCAATTGATGCGAGTCTATTACACTTCGTGTCTTACCGACTGCCGTGAATTTTTAAGCTCACCTATGACATGCAGTGCAGTGCACCTTATCATCTAACCGACAAAGCCTTAATATGACCACGGTGTCTGAACATCGCTCTTATTTCTGTGTTAAAGACATAGTTGCATTTTCATATGCTTTATTGCTTCAAAGGCTATTTTTTCAGTCACGTACTTTTTCTTGTTGCAAGGGCTTAAACTGCGCCAACAAACATCAACAGTGATGTATAAATCGCTTCATAAAGCAAGGAAAAATTTCATAGCACCTTATGACTTGAAGTCACGTCTAGGGTTTCTGCTGCAGCATCTTGCCAACTTAACATTTCTTATTATCTTGTGATCTATCTGGTCATATAGTGACCAACTATGAACGGTCAAATATTCATACCAGCACATGCTACCAACGTATCTGGTGAGTCAGAGCACTTCGCCAATAATGCCAGCTATGCCTTGTACAACTGCAAGCTCAAGCTCATGCAACCAGCAAACTGAATCTAGTTGCTTCTCAGTATATCGATAAACTGCAGCTATTCATCACCTTGTAATATCATTCTCAGATAGACTTTGCATCCTCTGGCTTTATATGCTCGTCCAATCTAGCAGACGGATTATGGCCTTCTATATTTCTCCCACAGGTCTTCTTGTGACCGGGCCCAACATATGGTTGAAAAGCTATCTTTATATATCCACGCTTTCTTAAAGGCCGGAGGGCTTCATATTTTATGAGATCATTCTTATATAGGCTTAATGCCTTGTGTCTTATCAGACAGGGAGGCTCGCCACAGCGACCATATTACAAAATCCATGATCCGTGCATTCTCGTTAAGCATAAGGGCAACAAGCACTTGTTACTTCTGCCATTCGCCCTCAAGGGCACATACGAGAACTCTAAGTTTCGTCAAACCCTAGAGGGTATTTTCTTGAGCTTAGCGCTCCATCCGCCCCCGAGAGCGCATAAAACTTTAAAGTTTTGCTAAACCCTCGAGGGTAGTTTCATGAGCTTTGAGCTCCATCTGTCCCCGAGGGCGCGTACAATGAGAACTTTAAGTTCTGTCAAACCCCCAAGGGTATTTACATCAGGTTTGAGCTCCATCCACCCCGAGGGCGTATAAGATGAGAACTCCAAGTTCTGTCAAACCCCCAAGGGTACTTTCACGTGCTTTGCACTCCATCCGCCCCCAAGGGCACATACGACGAGAACTCCAAGTTCTGTCCAACCCCCGAGGGTATTTTTATGAGCTATGTGCTTCACCCACCCCTGAGGGCATGTACGATGAGAACTTTAAGTTCCATCAAACCCCTAAGGGTATTTTCATGAGCTTTGCACTCTATCTGCCCTCAAGGGCATTACCAGAACTCTATGTTCTACTAGCTCTCTAGGGCTATCCCTCGATGGACGAACACCCCCGAGGGTGACAAGATAGAGCTCGAGTTCTATCTGAACGGTTTAGCTACATTTCTAACCCGTGAAATGACAAAGGACTATGGGACTTTATCCCCCCACCATTCTTTATCAATTCCAAACCCAGCCAAGCATGAGTGCGAGGCTTCTTCGTCAGCTCTTAGCTAATGATAAGAGTTCGCGTCAAAGTAAAATGGAAGCATGATGTGGTCAGCTCAAGCTAAAGAACAAACTCTTACGCAAAACGAACACCCTCCAAAGGAGAGGTGACCCCTCGAGGGGATATTCAAACACTTAGCACATGCAACAACTTGCATGCACAGCTCTGTGTCCTCTCTTAAGAGAGGCTACTACGGGGCACAAACTCTAAAGGATCTCAATATCCCATGATTCATCTTCCAAAAGATGATTCTGAATAGCCTACTTAGACGACATTCTAAAGACCTAGCTCTTAAGAGCTAGAGTTCAAGCACTCTACTTGGGCAAAGTTCCGAGGCTTAAGCTCCCATGAGCTTAGGTCTGAGCACATGGAAGAGAAAAATATTATTACCCCTACAAGTGGATGGAGAATCCTTTTCAAATCTGATGCATGTCTCGAGACACCAGGTATAAAACTTCCTCAACCAAATATTTTTGGCTAAGAAAATGGGGGGGCTTATAATATAACTCAAATATAACTCTCAATAATTGGGGAACACCTGGCAATCCCAGTTAAATAAAAAATTGATGATTATCTTATCAGGATTCTAAAAGAGTCCTCAAAGATTATGACGTGATCCTCAAGAATCCTAACACGATCCTAACACATCTAGCCCACGACCTAGTCTTACTAGGAGTCTTCTCCTACAGCTATATAAAAGGGGTCTACCCTCCAGGTATGGGACAACTACACACACACAGATACACATTGGGTCCTTTATACTTTTTCAGAGTTACTATCCTGTAACTGCGCTCCGACTTAAGCATCGGAGAGTTTTCCACCTGGAACTTTACCTGGCTGTCACTCGTTTTCTGTCTTGCAGGTCATCGGTCCAGGCTCATGTTTCACAATGTACGCGAAGCATATTTTTAGCGAAAACTATATATATATATGTATATATATATGTATACATATATGTATATGTGTATATACACACACACGTGTGTGTGTGTGTATATATATATATATATATATATATATATATATATATATATATATATATATATATATATATATATATATATATATATATATAAGCATCGGAGAGTTTTTCGCCGGGAACTCCACCCGGCGGTCACTCGTTTTCTGTTTTGCAGGTCATCGGTCTAGGCTCAGGTTTCGCAACGTACGCGAAGCATATTTTTAGCAAAAACTATATATATATATATATATATATATATATATATATATATAAGCATCGGAGAGTTTTCCGTCGCGAACTCCACCCGGCGGTCACTCGTTTTCTGTCTTGCAAGTCATCGGTCTAGGCTCAGGTTTCGCAACGTACACGAAGCATATTTTTAGCGAAAACTATATATATATATATATATATGTATATACAAATATTTTTTAACAAAAATACCCTCCAGCTCCATCCGCTACATTATGTAGCGGACGAGTAGGCAGTAGTTTGTTTCTTTTTTTCTCTCATTAATTTTCTGACATGTTTCTCTTTCTCTTCTTCTCTCATCAATACTCTTATCTCATTCTCTCTCCTTTCTCTTTTCTCTCACACCTTTTTATTTTTTCTCTCATTCTCCATCTCCTTTTCTCTCTCTCTCCTCTCTCTCTCTCATGACCCGACTGCCTCTTTAATATAAAGAAAATTTTGAACTAACTCTCCACCTCTTTAGGCATTGCTTCCTTGGCCCAGAATTGGGTTTATTCTGATGACTTCTGTGTTTTATGGATCATGTGCTTTATTACTAAGGTATGGTAAGAGTTCAGCTCAAGAAATGGCATTGAAGGTAGCGTGTTGTCTTAGTGACACATCAGAGGAAGCCAAAAAAGCAATGGGTGATGCAAGTTTATGCTGGGGCTTATTAAATTCCTTGATGCAAAGTCATCTGAAGTTTGAGAAATGACAGCCAAGGCATTCTATAGCATGGTAGTAGCCCCCAGAAACCGAAAAAATTTGTGTAGAATGATCAAAACATTGATTTGTTACTACAATCGATCGATCTGGAAGTGGCAAATTCAAGTCGTAGAAAGCTCTTACTTTCTGTATTGATGTCACTAACAAGTTGCAGTAGTGGAATAAAGAAGATTGTAAATTCTGGCTAGCTGAAAAACATAGAAAAGCTTGCAGAGGCAGAAGTTTCAAAAGCAAAAATGATTGTCAGGAAGTTGACAGCAAACAGATTCAAAAGTATAATCAGGGGGCTCTGGCATTCTTGATGGCAATCTGTTCCCTTTCCTGTAAATCCACATGAGTATTTTTGTATTACCTTGACTTCTTTATCAATTTTTAATCATAGAGATCTTTTTGTTTTCCTTCACCTTGTAGCCATTGATACATCAGGCCCCAATAAAAAGCTTGTGTTAAGGAAATTCAGATGGAATTCTGGCACAGTCCAAGCTCTTCAGGCATTGCTTCCTTAGCTCAGAATTTTGCTTCTTCCGTTGGAGAGTTAGTTTGAAATTTGGTTTATGTTAAAGAGGCAGCTGGGTCATGAGAGAGAGAGAGGGGGAGATGGAGGATGAGAGAGAAAATAAAAAGTTGTGAGAGAAAAGAGAGAAAGAGAAAAGGAGATAGAAAGAGACAAGAGTATTGATGAGAGAAAGAAGAGAGAGAGAGAAACATGTCAGAAAATTAATGAGAGAAGAGAAAGAGAAAGAGAAACAAACTACTATTTTTGTCAGAAAATAGTCCGCTACATAATGTAGTGGACGGAATTAAAAAAAATACAAAAAAAGATCTGGACCATCCATAGATCGCGCGTGGACGGCTTGATCGCGCGAGCAACTTAACCCATTTTGCTAGCGCTATCAACAGATCACTATATATATATATATCAACGGATTAGCTCCCTATATATATATATATATATATATATATATATATATATATATATATATATATATATATATATATATATATATATATATATATATATATATATATATATATATAGGGAGCTAATCCGTTGATAGCGCTAGCAACTTAACCCAAGTTGCTAGCGCGATCTGGCCGTCCACATGCGAGAATGGACGGCCAGATCGCGCGCCACGACCAGTATTTTTTTCACCCGTCCGCTACATAATGTTGCGGACGATGAAAAACCGTCCACTACATAATGTTGCGGATGGCAAAACAGCACTAGCAACTTGCTAGCGCTATCAACGGATCAGCTCATATATATATATATATATATATATATATATATATATATATGTCGTCAATGGTACACTTACTTCAGAATCATCAGAGGATTCTAATCTTGTGGAGTCCCGTGATGAGAGAACTACAATAAACAGTGGAGGACATGAGAAAAACAACCTTCAACTGCTACAATTGAAAGTAATTGAGATTCAAGGAAGCCATGAATCTGCTTGATTAATGGGATTTGTTTGTGGACATCCCACTTTTTCCAATAGAAAGCAAACCTGTCACCCCATTAACACAATCATATCACCACTCAATAAGCCCCTTCCTCTGTGAACTTGCCACAACATGGACATTTTTCTTGATCCCTAGTCCAATTATTATATATCATTATTTTATTCAAGAATAAGTCATTATCAGTTTACTGCATGTGTGTGTGTGTGTCAGACGCAATCTACTGCCAGTGCAAAAAAATTAATTTACTTGCCAATACAATCTAACCGACTATTAGTGATTTATGGACGGTCCAGATTAAGTCTTCTCCCTCAATAATGCTAGATAACCTTAATACTATAACATATTTGTAATATAACCCCATAACATTCGAAAATATTATTTTATATCCTAATACTTTGTAACATACAATATAAAATCACGAGATTATTTTAGGATATAGCGTTACTTACAGAGATGTTGCTCTTGGTTCTTGAATGTACGCCCGCCTTGTTTCTCCTATTGCTTTTCGATATCCAAGATTTTTACAAAGGGCATACATAGCTCGACACCTTACATTCCTCAGAAATGGCTAATGGCTATTATTAAACACTTTGAAGCTTCGAGGATAATTGTTTGAAAAGTACAGTAGAAAAACGTCGTGTTAAAACCAATATTTCTTTTATTTATACTGGACATGAAGTATTAGATAGGAGCAATAATCTTAGGAAAGGTTCCTTCTATTGTTACACACATTAATTATTTGTGCACTTCACAATCTTAGCATACTTCACACTTTCTCAAACTTCCTTTGCCCTCTAACTCTTTCTTCGACCCCTTTTTATAGATGAAAGGGTCAGGCACATATGATTCTTCAGTATTGAAAATCCTTTATTATTAATATTTTGTAGGGTCATATTTTTCTTTTATTATGGCAGACATCTTTATTATGTTCTCCACTTGGCTTTGTCATTTTCCACTGGCACTTATGTCTATTTCAATCATGCTTATCCCGCGGTCCCGAACCCTCTTGTACAGCTCAAAAGTTTGACTAGGTAGATCAGGTTCCTCTTGTCCTTAGCTGCTGAACTATTCACAGATTTGGATTACTTACTTGACCCTATTTGGAGGGTTTTACGAATGCTTTACACCCCCTCATGATCATTATCCTCTGTCCATCATAGAAACATGCTTCTTGGGGATCGACTACTATGTTTTTAATGGTTGCATAGAGAAAACTGATTCTCATAATCTTGTCTTTCTTCATATTGTACATGTCCCATAGTTCATCCTAGAATGGCTTGTAGAAATCCATTATCAGTTTATTAGTTAATGGATAAATGAACCAATCTGGTATGCCTAGTAGAACTTGATTTTGCTTCTTTCTGTCAAGGCTGATATTATCCGGACTGTGATAATATTTTGACTGAATTCCATAAATCCAAGAGCATATCAAATTATAGCTGAGATATTCTCAATGAGTTGCCAATCATTTCGGTCTATTTTGATTGTGTCTACGAGTCCATGTTCAATCCATTTAAGATCAATCTTTTTCGATTGTTATGTGAGGCTTGGCCATCCATAATCCCAATTCAGGAACCCTTTTATTTCTAATTTGTGAAGGATCTCTTCGTGTTCATTTTTCTTCCTGGGTAGTTTTTTTTATTTTACTAGAGATATCAGTTGGGAGCAATGATTCTAGTTTTTCTAGCAATTATATTTTTTCTTCTTTTTCTTGTAATACTATGATTCTTTCTTTATCGTTCATATTAAGCCTTTTTTTCTAAGTGCTTAACATAATCAGTTAGTTGGCTAAGGGTTCTTCGTAATTTTTTTTCGATAATTTTTTCTTAGGTAGTACCAGAAACTTGCAAAGATATTTTTTACTCTCTGCACATAAACGTGGATCATAAAATATTTTTGTTTTATTATTTCTAGCTTGTGTTATGGTAACGTTCTTTGAAGATTTTTCATCTTCGTCAATTGCCACTTTTCCTTTTAGATCCTTATTGTTAGGATACTAATTTCTTATTTTCTTGCCCATTTGTTTATGGAGCCGTGCTATCAAGGTTTCAGTCATATTCTTTTTATTTCAAAACTTATGCATTGGTTTTGAATGCTTAGTTGTCTTCTTTCTTTTTAGGGTAAATGACGTAGTAGTCGAATTTTCCAGAGGGTTCCCCTAGTAGAATGTCTTTAGGATCTCCTGCTTCATACCTTTCTTTTAAGGCCTTTTATACAGTTTTTTGAGGGTAACAACTTTCTGCATCATAAAGCATAATTTCCTGGTTAAGCTATTGCAAGTGAATTTTTGGTTGATGAGATGTATTTTACATCAAAAGTATAATAATGGAACCATTGCTGCCATCGATAAAAGTCTTGTTTGACTAACATCTCTTAGGTCTCTCTTTAGGAAAGCTTTAAAACACCTATTACACGTTATGATAAAAAAGTGTTCTGAAACTAGAAATATATAAAAAAATTTTACATATTTCTCCATCCTTAAAGGTTCCACTCCATTATCCACACAACTGTTCTTCAATTTGATGAGGGGATATTGCTTTTAATACTGCACCCCAACAATTTTTAGAAGCATCGGTTTCTAGGACTATCTTGTCTCCTTCTTTAGGCAAGCTTAGTTTTGGCAGGGTTTTAATCTGACCTTTTATCCAAAGATATTTTGGGTATCTTCATCTTCCCGTATTCATTTTCCTTTTCTAAGCTTTTTACTTAAGGCTTCTGTTAGGTTTGATAAATGCGGGATGAATTTCCTCGTGCAATTAACAACTCGATAAATCTTTGAAGTTGCTTTACATCATTGATTTGTTCTGAAAATAGGTTTATTTTTTCAACTATGTGATCTTGAAGGACATTTTTCTACTCTCTTTTATTCTCAATCCTAGAAAGTTAATGGCTATTTGTTCCCATTCACATTTCTTTTATGATAGTACGAATCCATGATCAATGAATTTTTGTGCTATCTTTTTTAGATGATTTATATGTTCTTCTCTGGTTTTTAAGAATACTAAATATCATCTATGTACACCACACAATATTTTCCGTGCTTTTTTAAAAAAGTTATCCATCCTTTTTTGGAATAAAGATGGAACCTTTTTTAATTCGAATAGTAACACCTTCCATTTATAGTGTCCTTGTGATGCGCTAAAGGCAGTTAATGAAATTGATGATTCTTCCAATTTGATTCGCCAATATCCGCTTTTTAAATCAAACGTTGAGAAAAAGTTGACTAGCTGAATTTGGAATTTTATAGCCATATTTGATGGTTGCTGATTTAAATCTCTATAGTCTATGACTACTTTGGCTTTTCCTCTAGTTTGTTCTGCATGAAAGCCGGACTTGAATAAGGACTCTTACTGGGTCTTATTAACCCTTATTTTAGTAATTTAGTATTCTCTCATTCAAATTAATGTACCATCTCAAGATTATGTTGCATTGGTTTTACGTTAACTACATAATCTTTTTCCTTGAGGGTCAATGTCGCTTTAGGTTTATCCTTTTCCCGTACTTTTAGCGGGTCATCACTAAAATTATTTTCCAACATATTTTTTATGCTATCAAGACTAAGAATTTCTTTTCCTCATTTGCATTGATAATGTTGGTTTATTTCTTTAACCCAACTATCATGTTATTTGGTTACTTCTTCGTTAAGTAACTATTCCCTGGTTATTCTTCTTCAAGTAACCTTTTTCCATGAGGCTATTTCTCTTCACCACGCTAGGATGCGTATATAGACTCACACTTGATATATTTTTGGATTTCTTTTAGTTTTCTGGATGAAAACCAAATTTACATTTTTGAGCACCATATTTTAACAGCAAAATTTTTTGACGTTATATTTCACTATGAAACTCTTTCAAGAATAAATGATCAATTTTCAGTTTGCTTTAGGAAAGCATTTCCTATTAGAAAATCACCGTCCAAGGAGTCGACTTCGATTAGTCGATCTATAATGAACTGTTTTCCATTTATTATGACTGGAATATGATATGCTTCATATTCTGACACGAATTCATCGCCGTTTGCCATTCACATGCTCTTGAGTTGATATGTTTTAATTAATTTTTCAGAGGGTAAAATTCCTGATTGTACCAGGCAATAGGATGCTCCAGTATCTAATAAAGCATCCATTTTATAAGGGTGGTAACCTTGGAAGTCAAAACATAATTATGTATAAGAATTGTTTGGACTTATTGCCATCCGTTTATTATTCATTTTTTGAAGGTTCGTTTACCTTTGATACTACTCATAATGTCTTGAATATCCTTTTCAAGCTCATCTCCTATCAAGCTCTTTTCTTTTAGCTTCTTCTTGACAATGTCAATATTAATGTTGTGGTCATTATGTATGGTTTCTTCAAGTGATGACAAACTTCGTCTGATTGGAATGGTAATTGTTTTGTACCCTATGATGTCTTCATCAGAACTCTCTTATTCTTCGGCAGATTCTTCTACCATATTTTCTTTTCCTTTTCCTTTTGTATTTGTAAATGTGGAAGGTATAGAAGAGACAAAATGTGTTCTTGGTTCTTCAACCTTTATATTCCCTAATTTGCATGTGTTCTAGTTGTTTACTAGCTAATCCTTCTCCTATTACCCATTTTTTGGGCCATGGTAGTTATTTTGTATTTATCTTTCGTACTTTTATTGCTTGGACATTACTACTTGTTTGTTCGAATAGTTCTACTTCGTTGTTTAGCTTTTTATTTAGTGGATTTGTAGTATTTACCACTCTGTAAACTAAACGATACTGTACTGCAATATTTTTGTAGACTTGTCATAATTCGGTTATGCCTTGAGTCTGAATCCTCAGACCTAATCCTTTGTTAGGATAAGGATCATGACATGAAGTAGTTGTGTAGTCTTAAAACAAAGTGGTCTGTTATACAAGTTACTTTGGATACCCCTTATTAGGGTTTTTTCAATGTTTTCCACCAATTGTCTGTTAAGCAACAGATTACTGGTGTCTTTCTGCCATCTATGAATAATGGACAAAGACTTGTATTATACCAATATGGACATAGTAATATCCTTGTCTAAGTTATTTTTTTACCTTATCTATTTTGAAGCGAGGAATGTCTAGTACTCTTTCTTCAGTTTGACCTACCTAGGTCTCTCCTTTGGAGATCTTTATATTCATTTTACTCCTGAACTTGAATATGAAGTTTTTGTATACTTCTCAAAACTTGATTTTTGCCATCTCCCATTGGTTTGTAGTAGAACCGTGAGCTTCTTGAGGATAAACCTAGCTGGTTTTTGATGAAACCAACAGGTAAAGATTTAAATCTTGATTAATCTGCTGGTAAAGGCTATTTATGAGTTTTTGCTTTAATTTGGTTATTATATTTTGGGAAGGATATCTTGTCACGTTGACAACCCCAGATCTCAGAAAGGGACTTTAGTCTCTTTGCAAAGAAAAGTTTAAAGAAAGTGTGAGGGAGAAAGGATACCATTTCCAGTTCATAATCCCCGACCAACCTCATTGCATAGTGAATTCACCCCAACCTTTTATGTAGTAGTAAAGGCGAACTAGGTCTTAAAGTATTCTATCTATTCCATCTCTTGTAGTTTTTGTCTTTTATTTTCCATTTCTTAATGTTGGTAGGTTAGGTCAGAAGTCTTAGACCCATTTCCCCTTCCCTGCACCAGATTTCATTTTAAAAAGTTATAAAAAAAGTTGGAATTTGAACCCTGATAGGAATAAAAGTCTAATAGGACTAGAACTTGATTCAATTAGGAGCCTATTTTAGTTAGAATCTTATAACAATTAGAAGTATTACTCGAGTATAAGAGACTTTGGTAATCAATCTAGGCACACTAGAAAGTAAAAGGAAATAAAAATAGGTGCTATTCTGAGGCAGAATGGTCGAGATAACAATGTTCCCACAAGACTTTATCGATATTTTTACATGGGTGTAGAGTGACATAACTAGTATTGATCCTTCATTTGTCTAACATTGCCTACTACTTTCCAAGAGATTAAGGCTGTGAAGCAAAAGCTTTGTAAGTTAAGACACGAACAGTGCCTTAAGGTCGGGATGAGGCCATGAAATTGCTAAACATAGGGTCCATTAGGTTCATTGAATATCCAACCTGGCTAGCCAATATCGTCCCTGTCTTAAAAGCTAGCGGTCATGTCCAAATGTGTGTAGACTATAGAGATCTCAATAAAGCACCCCCCATATTGATTTGCCCCTCCTTATTATAGGCTTGATCGTAGATAATACAGTAGATCATGAATTGCTCTCCTTTGTAGACTACTTCTCGTGGTATAATCATATCAAGATGGCACCAGAAGATCATGAGAAGACTGTTATTTTCACCCAGTAAGGCATATATTGCTACACTTATATGCATGTTAGATTGAAGAAAGTTGGAGCAATCTACCAACGTGCAGTCACGACCCTCTTTCATGACATGATCCAAGAAAAAGTAGAGGTATATGTGGACGAAATGATCATTAAGTCCAAAAGGTGTAAAGACCACTACTCAGGGTTAGGCGAACTACTCTGCTTAGGAAAACATGTGCCTCTTTGGTATGGGTAATGCAAAAGCTACAACAATATGTCTTGACTTACCCTATAAAGTTACTAACCTCCTTGGACCCTATTATTTACTTGTTCGAGAAGCATGCCTTGTCCAATTGCACCACTAAGTGGAAGAGGCTACTTTCTAAGTTTGACATCATGTATGTCACTGAAAACTCCATAAAAGGAAAGCTATATTTCGATGGCCAAAGACACTAATGAATGGCAGGCCAAAGTTCCATATGAAGTCATTTGTGTCACGGAAGTATAAACTAAATGGCAGCTATATTTCGACGAAGTCGCCAACAACGAGAGGTTTGGAATTAGAATACTCTCAATCTCGCCAAATGTAGCACATACACGTAGAGCCATCAAGCTAGTCTTCAACTGTACTACCAACACTGACGAATATAAGGCTTGCACCATCGATTGAGACATAACCTTGAATTTGGGTGTGAGAAAAACCATGGTATACGGGGATTCTGCCTTGATTATTGATCAAATATAGAGAATGTGGAGGACTTGTGATGAACACTTGCAAGCATATCACGCCCATTTGGAAAAGTTTCAAGATGAGTTCGAGGACATAAAATTGCATACACCTACCTCGGTGAAGAATAATTTTGTAGATGCCCTAGCAACATTGGCTTCAATAGTAGTGTAGCGGATCGCCTTGGGAAAAAAAAGTCGCCATCTTATTTAATTAAACACAAAAATGAGAAAAAACTTAAATGACTCTAAAAATGTCCAAAAGCTTACTAATCTATTGAAAACAAAGAAATGGGTTCGGGAACTAATTAAGTTATACGGCGGGAAGGTGTTGGACACCCGTCACACCTTTTCGGTCTCTACTTCATCTCTATTGGTTTTTGGCCTTTTCAATCTACATAACACATAAACATGCATAAACATAAACCCTAAGTTTATTTCTATGTTATTGGCTTGAAGTCGACATCAAGGGTTGAATGGCCTATATATATCTGGTCGGACTAACCAAAATAAAAACTATCGTAGCTCGACTCAGACCTTACGCGAGGCAACCCACACTTCGGTCTTAGACTCGAACTAAGAAATGAAAACACTCTTTTGTATAGTTTTTGGAAATAGAAATGCAATCGCAGAAAAGGGAAATATTCTAGACCTTTATCCTAGACTAGACTAGAAAGCAACAAAATGTACCTCGCGAGTCTGCTTGCCTAGAAGACTCGGGAATACTTTGAAGGATCCATGATGCAAGTGGCTCGAGAATTTATATATACATATATATATATATATATATATATATATATATATATATATATATGTGTGTGTGTGTGTGTGTGTGTGTGTGTGTATACATATATATATATATATATGTGTGTGTGTGTGTATATGTATATGTATATATATACATACACACACACACACACACATATATATATATACATATACATGAAGTGCTAATTTCTCTTAAGAAATGATATACCACTTCAAAGAGAAATGGTATTTAAGTTCGAGGGAGAAAATGTTGATCCCTAAAAATGCAGGCCCAAGGCCCTAGGTCTAGGGTGCCAGAAATGGTAAAGATGACAATCTTAGTTTGTGTGCTGATGATAATACAATACATTTGATGAAAATCACGAATTGAGAAAAGTCAACTAACCGACCGAGCTTGTCGAAACCGGTCAGTTCATCCAAGAATTTACAAAATATTTTTTTTTCAGAATTTCGAGACATTATCTGCCTCTAATTTAGTAATTATCTCTACTTGTATTAAATGTGATGTGATATACCAGATTCTAAAATTATATTTATATTTCATGTAAATAAATAACTTAATCACTTGCATCAAGCGTAAATCACAAAAAATTCAGAAAATCTTCTAGGTAAATCATACTCTAGACATGTAAACTGGACTCACCTAAATGGACTAGATTGAGCCCAATTACTGACTGGACTAGATTAAGTTAATTAGGTTTTACTAATCCACAACAATAAATGTTACTTAATAATAAAACCCAATAATTAAAAATCTGACTACAAAAGTAGGTGTCTACAAAGTCCTTTAGTGAAGGAGCACGCATGCGGGTGATCATTACTTAAAAACAACACATTTTTTTCATGACAATACGAAAAGGACCACAAGACCTTGAACAGACTCGCGGATGATTACCGATATGAGCTCGGAATTTTATAGGGCTTCCGACGATAATTTGTCCCTTAAACATGAATAAGAAACCCATCTAGATGCTGGAGTCAACAATAACAACAATAGCTCGTCCAGATAAGGGGTGTATTCCTAGAAGTCGGAGCCACAACAATTGGTCGTTTAGGAATATGAAAGAAAAAATGTCTAGACACACAGAAGGCTTATGACTAATAGCTGGAGCCAACGATGCCTGGAATCGGTTGGTCTCCTAGGCATAAAAAGGTGAACCTAACAGCTGGACCCAATATCACGTAGAAGCGATTGGGCGCTTAGGCATCAAAAGGTGAAACTAAGAGCCGAAGCCAATAATGCATGGAAACGATTAGTTGTGAAAACATAAAAAGGTAAAATTATGAGCCAGAGCCAATAGTGCATGGAAATGATTGGTAGCTTAGGCATAAAGAGGTGAACTAAGAGCCGGGGCTAACGATATGTGGAAGCGATTGCTCGTTTTGATACAAAAAGGTGCAATGAAAGGCCAGCCAACCACACTTGGAGACGGTTGGTGGCTTGATTTGAAAATCAGAATTTAAAATTTTCACTGAAACCTGACCCGTAATGCACGAGGACAGCTGGTCGTTGAGTACCAATTACCATTGAAGTGAGTATTAAATTCACATAGGTGTCAGATTTACCAACAGGATGTGCAATCAAACACCAAACCATATAAGGATAATATCTTTAAATATTGGCTCATGCATTAGTGGAATTTAAAATGTAAGAAGACATTTTTTTTGAGGGGTTGATCGGAGAATCAAGAGGGCCAAAATGATATGTTGAAAACCATATAGTTAGTCATAGAGCTCGGAGTATGACAAATAAAATGTCAAATTTTGGTAGTTAGTTAGTGAGTGTGATAGACAAAACTGGAAAATTGACCGGTTTCCCATTCAGCTTTTGTGCATGACAATTGTTTTTCTCTAACTTGAAATCACAAATCACTCATTCTTTCTCCCAAATTTGAAGCCATGAAGGAGTTCTCCTATTCTAATCCTCCCCCAATTAACTTTCTTTCTATAATTTCTCACAAGCTCTCCTTCTCGTTAATCAATTTCCCTCACTGAGATGGAGTTTCAACGCACAAGAAGGAGGCATGAAGGTGGGCCCCAACTTGGGCAATTTTAGTGCTTTCGACCGACAATTCAGAGAGACGATCACTCAATCCTCATGCCAAATCAAGATGCACACCTAAGCCACCACTTTTTCATGGATGAGGTATGTTTTCTACTAATTGGCTCTTAATTATACACATTATTTCACACTTTTTCCACACACCAGATACTCCCATGCAAAGTAGGACCCACAATGATTATTCTCTTCATTTTCCATGCATCCTATCCACAAATCGGTTGGTGCTTGAAACTTTTTCCTTTTTTTTTCTATTGATTGATTTTTTTTTATAGCTTCTCCCTTCGAATATCCATTGTAGGGGCTCCCTCAGAATCTGGTAAGAGAATGATAGGGGACGGTGCTCGATTCGATGGAGAATAGAATAGTCGAGACCAAATTTGACCTTTTCTTGAACGGATTATATGTTTTTATCCAAAGTAAAAAGCATTTGTGGAGTTTAGCAGAGTGTCAGTTGGATTCCTCAAACATGTTCCATCTATCATTCGGGTAGACTTCGCTTACCTCGTACAACTTTACTAATATCATGAGTATTTGTCTCCGAAGAAGGCATATCCCATGAGCCTATGATCTTGACAACAAACATGGACTCGTGATCCAGTCACTTGGGTTCGAGACGTCCTATAAAAAGCGTAGCTCTATTTTTCTTGGCACCCTTCAACTATGGGGGTATGACATTCGAGGATGTCGACGAGGCATCCATTGATCAGTATGTCTGGCAGTTCCTATTGTACGTCGTAGGGGAGACACTATTCAACAACAAGGATGATTCAGTGCAGCTCTCGTGCTTTAGAGCTTTGGAAAAACATTGGGGAGTACAACTGAGGTACTCAAACTATAGTCCATATATACCACTCGATGAGCTAGGTATCCCAGAGGCAGTCCTCGTTTTATGGGATAGTGTTATGTATGCAAGGTATGTCTCAACCCTCGAGCTTTCTCCTACTATTCTTATGCACTGTATAAATATATCGCTCATAACTTGTCTAACGATCACAGATTTGGGCTTTCGAGGTTTTGGGATCACGCTCACTGGGACTTTGGGCAAGGGCACATGACGATACCAGATCGGCAATGTTCCAATAAAATTTTGGTGATGAGCAATTGGGGCTTTCGTGGGGGCCTAGTGGGATAGCTCCTAATGGCTTGACTCAGCGCTCGATGAGCTTCCCATTTAGATTTTCTCATTTAAATTTCTCTTGATGTTTATTTTACCGATACTTAAATCTAATCTTCTTTTCAGGGACTGTTATTCAAGTGGCGGGTATAGGAGTTTTACATGAAGGAGTTAAAGCTCACTCGATGTCAGTCTCTACTAGTGGAGGTACCCCCAGAAGAAGTTCTATCTGAGTGACAGGGTGCTCTTTCAACGTCACTCTGATGTCGAGCTCTGGATTCCAAGCCCCCCTCTCCCGTGGAGATGTATCAGACGGGGACCTTGGACCGGGGGCTGAGATAGACTCTGACATAAAGGATCGTGATGTCCTCTCTATGGTGGCTGAATGATACTCATACCTATGAGGGGTTCATTAGAGAGTATCTAGCCCCTTCTCTGACAACAGAGTGGGCAAAAAGGATCCATCTAGCCAGGGCTGCTTGAATAGGATATGGAAGGGCAAGAAAGATAAGGAACCCACTAAGGGGAAACCATTCCTTTCTTAGTTGATACTGGTATTTGTTAGGGGTAAGGTCCATGAAATGGAGCTGATCCCTCAACCGTAGAGGGACGAGGATATGCTACGACTCAAGGAGTTAGCCTGCGTCAGGATGGTACACTTGACTCCTAATTTATATTACATTCAATTATTTTCTCGCTTTGATCTTAATCTTATGATCTTCCTTTTGTAGGTTCTCAGTGAGCTACTGAGGGATGCCTACCGAATGATCCACAGTATGAAGGACATAATATCCACTCTAGTAGACTTAGTGGAGGTGTACGGGCCATCTACAGAGACGATAGGAGTGCTTATACCTACCATACCAATCCAGCCTCAGGAGGTGGATCTATGCTGGATAGCCCGAGAGCTCCGCAACAGTTGCTGCTACTACCTTTCAGACCCCTATAAGGAAAGCTCTGGTACTGAGAATAGGAGGCCAAAAAAATATAAGGGTGATGAGTTGGGTTCCCCTTAGGCCTATCTACAAACTGGAGTCCGCGCTTCCTAATGAGAAGGAGGTACTGAGTGCTAGCAAGGAAAAAAGCCCCATCCTTTTCATAATGGAAGAAGTTGCCTAGCTATACACAGACGTGCAAAAATTTGGTCAGAGATGAAAATTACTCTAACTGGATGTCCCAGAAAGATCATATAGTATCGCGAAGATAGGCCACAATTCATCATGTGTGACCAAAGTTTGTATAAGATGCATTAAGATGGAGAACATTTGTTGTGTGTGATTAAGAAGGAAGGTTACCAAATTATGGTAAGCATACACTAAAACAAATGTGGACCTCATATGAATGGCTCTATGTTAGCAAAGAAGGTTCTCTACCAAGGTTATTACTGGAAATTATAGAGCCAGACTGTACAAGTCACGTGCAAGTGACAACATCTCCCCTTTCAAGAGTTTTACAACGTGACATTGCCTTGGCCATTCTAGGCATGGGAAATAATTATTATTGGCAACACTAGTCCAAAGGAGTCCAACAAACATGAGTTCATACTCATTAGTATTGATTATTTTATAAAGTGGGTAGAAGCCACCTCTTTTAAATGCCAAGAAAGCGGCACGGTTCATCTAAACCAACATCATATGTTGTTACGGTGTTCCGCATGAGCTGATCTTTTACACCGATCTACACTTCGAAGGACAAGTCATGGATATGATTGAAAAATATGCAGACACCAATCTTTCCCACACAATATGCAAACTGATGAGGGCGTGGAGGCTGCCAACAAAAATATTAAGAATACTTTGAGTAGGATGGTGGATTCTCACCAGAATTAGCAGATAAACTTCCTTATGCCCTCTAGGGCTTTAGGATATCTATGCAAACGTGTTTAGGGGCTATGCCTTACTCTCTGGTACACAAGTTTTTATACCAATAGATTTGGAGGTGGCCTCTCTTCTATTTCTCCTTGAGAACCAGACAGCCAAGGAAGATTTGGTCCGCAACCTTTTGGAGGAATTGATATTAGCGGATGAGACGCGGCTAAAAGCTCTTTATCATATCTAGCATTGCCAACATCAGATTTCCTGATATCATCTAATAACCGCATAAAAGAGCGTGGTTTGAGAGAAAGTGATTTGGTATTAAAGGAAAATGTCAGTCAAACTTGGAAACTCGGGGTAAGTTCAAGCCCAATTGGGTGAACCACATATAGTCAAGCAAATCATGACCATAGGAGCAGCCTATTTGGTTGATTTAGATAAAATTGAGTTGTCGCAGCCTGCCAATTTGGACCAGCTAAAGAAATATGATGCTTAAAGTGAAAATCATAAACAAATTATGAATGACATGATCCTTCTTAAGAACACCACACATCAGTCACATTTCAATGTAATGTAAAGATGCCTTGGGCAAGGTTTAAATTATAATAAGCATTTTTATCTTAGCAAAATGACCTTGATTATATTTCAGTAGAAAAGAAGAAAACTAGCCCGCTAGGCTAAAAACCCTAAATTGGGCAGTCTAGGCAACCATTAATATTTCTAAGTCTTATCAGTTATCAAGGATAAACATTGTCTTCAGCTATGTTATCTAAGCCTTTTCCTTTTCCTAGATAGGGGAAGATCGTGCTGCTCCATGAAAATGATCGATTTGAACTTCCTCTTGTCATTCCCTAAAAAACTCAATCTCTCAAAGGTCGAAATCCTCCCCTTTCAAATCCCTCTCTCTTTCGTTAGGTCCTCTTCCGTCATCTAGTCTTCCCTTTGTTCTGGCTGTGAACCTCTTTTGGGGCTCCCACTTTTTTACCCCCTCGTCGGTCAAACACACCATCAAGATAAGCATTTATCCTGTTTCTTGGCTCAATTTCAAGATTGGCTTTGTTCCTCTTTCTCTATTGGTCGCTAGCGATAGCAAGCAAAGTGTCTGACTGATCTCTCAAACATCTATCCTCGTCGAAATTGAACTTTCTAATAGGGTTCCCCTCGATGTTAAATTTCTCTTCGAACACCTTGGTGCCTATCCAAGATCTAAAGATCCAAATGACTTTTATCTCCCCCTAAATCTGGGGGGAGGAGGGTGGTTGAAACACTGAACGACATTCCTGGACGCCTTTAAAGAACAACGAATTTATAGTCCTAAACCTTCATGTATACGCGCATTCGCTTTGCCCTTCTCGAGAATGTTAATGTCTTTGCTGCTTAGGATGTCCTAGTTTAATTCAGCTCACAATCTACTCTCAGTAACAAGAATGGTCTTGTGGATACGAGGCCATAACCAGTTGATCAAGGCATTCTACAATATAGGTGGATTGAGGGCTATGCTATTACGGTTGTTCCCAACCTATTCTGGTCTGACCCAATGGCTTGCTGGGTACCCTGTTTCGAGCAGACACGTCAACACAGTGAACAGTCAAACTTCCAGCGTATCGAACTGGTCAGCCCGCGCACGTTTTTTTTTCACTTCACTCGCTTCGTGCGTGACTTAGGCACAATTTATATCATGTTAGAGTAACTCACGAGAGTGCGACCATCACGCCGAGATCATCCGAACCCCTTTTCATCAAAAACATCGACCGATGGCGCAATTAGAGCTACAAGGTCAGGGGCAAAGGCCTTGGCCAACCCCATGGGGTAGGCCTTGGCCAACCCCATGGGGTCGGCCTCGGCCTCCCCCAAGGCCATGGAGTCGGCCTCAGCCTCTATGGGGGGTCGGCCTCAGCCTCTATGGGGGGTCGGCCTCAGCCTTCCCCCCAGTGGTTTCACTTTTCGCGTAGGGTCCTTTTTTGCGCTTTGCTTGCCTCATACGCTTCGTATGTGACTTTGGCACCACCTTGTTCATCACGTGGGTATGATTCATGTCAACACGCTCTTTGCAACGCAACTTTTGGATTTGTCGTTGCCTGTGAAAACACCAACCGTCGGCACTCCCGAAGTTCACCAAAAGGAGAAAGGTGGCCTTGGCCACCCCTAGGGTCAGCCTCGGCTTCCCCAGGGGGTCGGCCTCAGCCTCCCAAGGGGGTCGGCCTCGGCCTCCCCAAGGGGTTTGGCCTTGGCCTTCCCCAAAAACCCCCAGCTTTGCCCCTTTTTGCGCGCATTGTTCGGAACCATGTTTTGTGCGGGCATAAAGCTTACTAACGCATACACAACAACCTCGTGACCTCCGTCATCTGATGTCCACAACCGTGCATCACTCTCATGACGTCGGTCGCTCAAAGTCATGCGCTACCGCCAAATGAACCGTCGCTGACAAACCCCGTGTCACCATCCTCAACTTTATCATCACTACATATTGCACTCATTATTTTGGTATAACAGGCATACTCAACTCACATCTCGTCCCTGGGACACCCGTCGCCGTGCCCGTGCGCCATTCTCATCATGCGTGCCCCCGGTACCAAGTATTGCTCCTCGAGGTCTGTCACCGCGCCCGTGCGCCATTCTCATCATGCGTGCCCCCGGCACCAAGTATTGCTCCGCGACGTCCGTTGCCGCGCCCCGTGCGGCATTCTCATCATGCATGCCCCCGGCACCAAGTATTGCTCCGCAACGTCCCTCACCGCGCCCGTGCGCCATTCTCATCATGCGTGCCCCCGGCACCAAGTATTGCTCCGCGACGTTCGTCACCGCGCCCGTGCGTCATTCTCATCATGCGTGCCCTGGCACCAAGTATTGCTCCGAGACGTCCGTCGCAGCGCTCGTGCACCATTCTAATCATGCATGCCCCCGGCACCAAGTATTGCTCCGCAATGTCCGTCGCCGCGCCCGTGTGCCATTCTCATCATGCGTGCCCCCGGCACCAAGTCTTGGTGCGCCATTCTCATCATGCGTGCCCCCGGCACCAAGTATTGCTCCATAACTTCTGTTGCCGTGCCGGTGTGCCATTCTCATCATGCGTGCCCCCGGCACCAAGTATTGCTCTGTGACTTTCGTCACCGTGCGCTCGTGCACCATGCTCATCATGTTTGCCCCCGACACCAAGTATTGCTCCGCGACGCCCGTCGCCTCGCCCATGCGCCACAATCATGATACAAGCCTTCGGGCATCACACTTATTCTCCACACCATGCGCCCCCGCCATGGACGTGGAACATGCTTCGACCCACTCTTCGGAGAGTGCAGCATTCCGGGGGGCTCCGTTCATAGTGCTCTGGCACGAGGACCCCTCACAGCAGGATGGGCTCGCTACCCCAAAGCCATCGCCGTCACAATCACGGGGGGCTCCGTTCGTAGTGCTCTGGTACGAGGAACTCTCGCAGCGGGATAGACTCATTACCACAAAGTCATAGCTGCCTCAGGATGGGCTCACAATCTTAAAGCCATCGCCGGCACAATCAACTACAGGATGGGCTCACAACCTTAAAGCCATCGCCGGCACAATCAACGACGGGATGGGCTCACAACCTTAAAGCCATCGCCGGCACAATCAACTACGGGATGGGCACAAAATCTTAAAGCCATCGCCACACAATCAACAGTAGGATGGGCTCACAACCGTGAAGCCATTGCCGTCACAGTCACGGGGGCTCCAGCACGAGGACCCCTCGCCACAGACCCTGAGCACTGAGCTGCGAGCATGTCCACTCATGTTACCATTGATCGTCGATACCACCAGGGCCATGACCCCCGGGTTACTCCGGGACGGGAGCAGGTCCTTGGAGGGCATGACGCCTAGTCCGCCTGACAGTTGGCTATAGGGGCAACCCTCACCACTGTCAGGTTCTCCGCGCATCTCTTAATGCACTTCGTGGGATTCAGTAAGGGCTTGGATCAGTGGCTGGAGCAACAGGCTTACTCTGATCATGCCGTCATAGTGTGGTTAGTCTTCTCAGACAGGTAGAGCGACCCTATGCGAGGCAAGCAACGCGAATTTGGGAACTGGCAGTCCAACGGAGAACTGTATTTTGGGACCTCTGGTGACGTGTCACTCCCAGGGGATGACATGTGGCATTTTATGACATAAGCACACTGTTTCCTATAAATAGTAAACTTTACAACTCAAAAAGGGGATTTTGGCTCATTCTTACAAAAACTATTTTCTCACTCTAGAATTTGGGAGCTCTTGCGTTCTAGTGAGAGAAAGTAACTTTAGGCCGTAACATTGGACCCCGACTCGGACCCTGACTTGGACTGTCGACTGCCGGCCCTATTCGTCTCGGCCTCGTCTCCGCAGCACTGCCACTCCTCAAGGCCTGTTTGGGAAGCCTTGCTCTCAGCCCTTACTCCTCCTTTGCTGTCTCTCACTTTGTATACTTGGAAGCTGATGCGGACTACAGCCTTTGTGGCACCTCCACGTAGGCACGAACCCACTTTCCTTGGCATCATTTTGGTGACTCCGCTGGGGAGGTGAGCATCGTATTGCAGTTTTCCTATCTTCCACACTTAGGCACCATGCCTCCACGACGAAGGATTACGAGGGCTACCAACCAAGGCCTCACCCACACCGTGCAAGATGAAGATCAACTTGGTGAAAAAGAAGGGACTAGTGCCATGCGTCCCCAAGACCAGCCACTAGCTGTCGCACCTGACATACAAGTTGCAGTCAATGCGGCCATCCAACAATTCACGCCCGCTATAGCCAACCTACAGGACTCGCAGGCTGCTCTTATGACAGTCATCACGGAAATGCAAAAATCCATGCAGGCGATGGCCCACCAACAAACCCTTGCACCAGTCTAAAATTCCGGACCTGGCTTGGCTCTTGACGCTGCTCAGGCCCCAGTGTCGCGACTGCCGCCGCCACAATCATCTAGACCTTTGGCGGTAGGACTTACGACATCTGCACCTCCTGCAGCTGATGTGCTGCATCCTCTCAGGCCATCACAAAGACCTCAGGCAGACCTTGGTCCCGTACTGCAACAGATTCACCCTGTCACGGCCCCCCAGCCCATGCTGGCACAAAGCTCATCTGAAACCCACGACTCCATTGAGATGGAGCCTAACCCTTACCTAGCTGAACAACACCAAACAATCGGTCAAGTTGTGGACATACCCCGACCACCCACCCATGCCCATATATAATTGCCACTACCAGCTCCTGTCATATATCAACCATCTGTTGCACCTGCCCACCAACTTGTCCCGTCTGGGGGCTCGGGAGCCAGCGGCGTCCCGGCCAGCCACCACCCCTTGACCGTCCATGAAGACCCACCTCCTAACTATGTCACCCGTTCAGACTTAAAAGCCTTCATGCATCGCTTGTCACAAGGCTCCACACCCAACTCCTCTACCAACCTGACGGGCCAGGCCCCCTACTCCAATGACATTGCATCACACCCTACCCCCCAAAGTATAAGCAGCTCACTTGAGGGAATTCCACAAGTCCCTTACGGGCTTGGCCTACACTTTGTATCATCAGATCCCTGCGGGGACTGTCCATGCATGGAACTACATGGTTCGGCTATTCCTAGACAAATTCCATTACGAGGCTGAACGCTTTACTATCGTTGACATTGCAGGCATCCGCTAGAATCAAGGGGAGGACTTAAACAAGTACGTGCACCGTTTCCATCTTAAATGCCTCGAGTGCACGGACTTCAGCAAGGATGAGACCCTAGTACCCATATGCATCAAAAACATAAGCGATGTATATTGGGTACACATTGAGAACCTACAGTTGAGGTCATGGGGACACCTTAAGGAAGCCGCCCACCGTACTTATGAGTAGGTTGGACCAGTCAAGCCATGGAAGCCTCGTCCGCAGAATGCACTATTGGCCGCGGCCGAACCATCTGGAGCTCTACCCCACAACAATCATAATGGCAACACTGGTACCGATAACTGCAACCCCTACAAGCGCTAGTTCCCAGAATGGGTAAACACGGTGAAAGAGCCGCCTCGACAAAAGGAGACAACGGGAGCCTGCCCCTGAGTACCCATGCGATTTGAACACAGTGAAAGAGCTCTTGGCAGAATGGGTAAACAATGACAAGAACTTCTACCTGCCGCCGATGAAAGCCAATGCCACGGAAGCAGACAAAGCCCAACCTAACTACTGCCCTTACCACCACGCCATCGGCCATCATCTTAAAAACTATAATGGGCTGCTAGATATCTTTGCAAGGAAGGTCGCGGCAAGCGACCTGCAACTCCGAAAGAATAATGACGTATGTCGACAGCCTTACCCACCGCACAACAACCGCAAAGAGCATCAAGTACTCATGGCCATCACCGACCATGTTGAGCCTATCATCACCGAAACCTTTAGGGAGGCCACCCCGAGGGTCGTACCATGTGTGCAGCCGACTACCCAACCATAGTCCTCGGTAGGCCAAATGACAAAGATCAAGGGATTTTTTTTGATGAAATGGGATTTTCCCCGCTCAAGAGCTTACTTATCTAGCTGCTTGATTGAGGTCACCACAGGCCTCGGCCCCGAGTGCTTTGCCGCTCAAGCCGAGCTGCGACACATCCCTTCTTTCGCATTGCTTTTCTCGGACGAGGACCAGCCGCCAGTCGAACAGCATAACCGGCCCTTATTTTTGGAATGTACTATTAATGGCAAGGGTTTTCGCTGTGCCTTGGTAGACTACAGAGCTTCGGTCAACATCATGCCCCTTGTTACCTTGCAACGAGCTGGCATCCCCACACAGAAAATCATACGAGACCCAATCAAAATTTCAGGCTTTGGGAACGGTCACCAATCAACATTGGGCCATATCACTGTCGACCTTATGGTCGGGTTCGTTACTTCACAACACCATTTTCCATGCGATGGACAGCGAGCCGACCTTCCACATCCTACTTGGACAACCATGGATTCACATCAATAAGGCTGTGCCCTCAACGTACCATCAGTGTGTCAAACTGGTGGCCGGTCCTACGGGACACGAGGTAACAGTGACAATACCAGCCACGAAGGCTCCGTACAGCTGCGCTGAATCGTACTTTGCTGAGGCCTCCTTCTTCACCGAGCTTACTGAGGATGGTGAGAACGCTGCTCACATCTACTCTACAAGGCTGCCAAATTGGGAGGAGCTGTGCGGCAACAAGCCTCCCAATTCCAAAACAAAGAAGGGTAGTAAGAACGTAGCATCAACCTCAATCATGCCACCTGCTGCCAAGGCCAACTCCCCTCCTGCATCCCCCAAGTCTAAGAAGCACAAGCCTGAGCCAACTTTCCAACACATCGTCAAGGACGGTAAAGTGATCTACCAGTTATGACGTTGTGCGGGGGCTTCATGTGGTCCCTCATCTGACCCCCTCGACCCGGACCCACTTGAGGAGATTGAATGGTGCTGCACGGCCGAGCATTGCCCACCAGATCCTGATCTCACCCTCGGTACAACACCACCTTGCTATGAAGACGGCCCTCGGCCACAAGCCAAAGATCTTGAAAAAATCAACCTAGCCGACCAGGAGAGGAACCACAGCACACTTACATTGGCACGAAACTCGCCCCTGGCCGAAGAGAAGAATTGGTTTCCCTTCTGTGCGAATATTGTGATGTCTTGGCCTGGAGTTACAATGAGATGCCCGGACTGGATCCCGCCTTGGTCACACACAGTCTCCACATTGCTACCGGATCCATCCCTATTCGACAACACCCACAGACATTCTGCCCCGAGCTTGAGTTGAAGATCAAACAAGAGATTGAACGCCTTCTGCAGGCAGGCTTCATTGAACCTATCACTCACCTAATTTGGCTGGCTAATGTTGTCCCTGTACAAAAAAAGAATGGCCAAGTCCGCATTTGTATTGACTTTCAAGACTTGAACAAGGCGTGCCCCAAAGACGAGTTTCCACTACCCAATATCGACATGCTTACAGAGGCCGCCGCCGGACATGAAACCTTATCTTTCATGGACGGGTTCGCAGGTTATAATCAAATTCTCACAAACCCTGAGGATAGCACCAAGACAGCCTTCCGCACTTCTGTGGGTAACTTTTGTTGGAAGGCCATGCCCTTCGGCCTCAAGAATGCAGGTGCTACCTATCAAAGGGCGATGACAGCCATATTCCATGACATGATACACCACACAGTGGAAGACTACGTTGACGATCTCATCATCAAGTCTAAGAAGGAAAATGATCATCTCACTGACCTCCGAGCAGTCTTTGATCATTGTTGTCAGTACAATATGCAGATGAATCCACTGAAATGTGCCTTTAGAGTCTCCTCCGACAAGTTCCTCAGCTTCTTGGTCAGTCGACAGGGCATCGACGTTGACCCTTCTAAAGTAGCCTCCATTCAAGAGATGCCACCCCCACAAGCACCAAACAGTTGAAAAGCTTTCTCGGTAAGGTCTCTTACCTTCGTCAGTTCATCCCTGCCTTGGCCGAACTCATCACACCCTTTCAGCACTTGACACGCAAGAGTGCACCATGGAGTTGGGGTGCGCCCCAACAATAAGCCTTTGACAAGATCAAGTCGGTACTCATGTCGCCGCAAACCATGGTGGTACCACAACGAGGTCTGTCCTTCCTACTATACTTGACCTCCACGCCTAGATCCATAGGGGCTTTACTTGCCCAAGAGGTGGATGAGGTGGAACGTCCCATTTATTATCTCAGTCGGTCAATCAGGGGGCCCGAAGCCAATTACTCTGAGCTCGAGAAGCACTGATTGGCTTTGGTTTACGCCTCACAGAAATTCAGACACTACTTTTTGGCACATCAGATCACACTCGTCACCAAAGCTGATCCACTCCGCTACATGCTTACACGTCTCGCCCTGTCTGGTCGACTCACCCGTTGGTTGTTACTATTGGCCGAGTTTGGCTTATCTATCAAGAATCCTACAGCTCTACGGAGCCAAGCACTTGCAGACCTCTTAGCCTTTTTTCCACGCCAATAATATGAGCCGACCTTGGACCAATTGCCTGGGGAGGAGACGGCCTTGATCACCGACATCCATGAATTGTGGACGCTTGAATTCGACGGTTTATACATTAGCAAAGGCCCCAATGGAACACCCCTTCGGCAAGGGGGTGCCGGTATAGTCCTCCGGAATCTCGGTGGTGTTACCACCTCCCTATCCTTCAAGCTCGCATTCCCAGTGTCTAACAAACGAAGCTGAGTATGAGGCATTTGTCATTGGCCTCATGCTCACCGTCAGTATGAGGGCTAAGGCCTTGTGTGTGAAAGGAGACTCAAATTTGATCATGAAGCAGGCTGACGGAGAGTTCGCAGTCAAGGGACCAGCCTTGGCACCTTATCGTGCCTTGGTGCAACACTTGGAAGGAAGACTTGGCCATATCCAGTATGAATATCACAACAGGTGCCACAACAGACATGCGGACAGCTTGGCTACGATCACGTCGAAGCTGGAGGTTGCGGGTGAGCAGCAAATGCTAACCATCATCAAGAGAACAGAACCATGCACAACATTGCGCCTAGTCCCGAAGGACACTACTGCAAATGATTGGAGGCAGCCAATCATCGACCAACTTAAGACGCCATCTCTTGCTCATGCCTCTACTTTTACAGACTTTTTGATATTAGGAGATGTCTTGTATAGACGGTGTCCCGGAGGCACTCTAACTAGGTGTTTGGCCTCGGAAGAGGAAGCACAAATTACGGCTTGGCCATCGAAAGTGTTGTAGCCTTGACGGTCCCCCTCTATACCGTCGCCTCCAGCGTATGGGCCTCTATTGGCCATCCATGGCCAAGGATGCCTCAGATATCCAAAGGGACTATCCTAAGTGCTTGTATGCACCAGACAATGTGGAAGCTTTTGTCATTGACGTCAAAGGTGACTGGCGTCAGCCTCTCATCCAGTACCTATCCCACGGGATCCTACCACCTGAACATAACTTAGCACGATCCATCAAGTGCAAGTCAATTAAGTATTTCGTGACGCAAGGCAAGTTGTTTCGCAAGGGCTTTTCGGGACGTACCCTGCGATGCTTGCAGGGTGCCCAAGCAGTCGAGGTGATTAATGAAGTACACAATTGTGATTGTGGTGAGCATCAAGGCTCTCAGAAGCTGTATGCAGAATTACTAAGGTTGGGGTACTATGGGCGTACTATGGAATCTGACGCGATCTCTCACGTCTGACACTATCAACCCTGCCAGAGACACGCTGACAGAATGCACACACCGGCGTCCAACCTCCATATGATCTTGGCCCCTTGGCCATTTCACTCTTGGGCTCTCGACCTCATAGGCCCCATCCACCCAACATCACGGGGTCACGCTTGGATTATGGTGGCAACAGAACGTTTCACGAAGTGGGTTGAAGCCATACCTCTGTGACGAGCCACGGGAGGCGTCATTGCCAACTTCTTGCTTGACCACATCATTTGTCGCTTTGGTATTCCCCGGTGCGTCATGTCTGACAACGGCACGCCATTCATCAACAGGGATGTCCGAGCTTTCATGGAAGGATACAACATCAACCACACTACATCCACGCCTTACTACCCACAAGGAAATGGTCAAGCTGAAGCTTCTAACAAGACTCTACTACGGGTATTATCACGAATGGTCCATGATGTGAGTGGTTCATGGTCTGGAAAGCTAAGCCTTGCACTCTGGGCTTATCGAACCTCCAAGCACACAGCAACAAAGGCCACACCCTTTTCCCTTGTCTACAGGGACGAGTGTGTGGTACCAGCTGAGATTGCGGTCCCGTCAGCCAGACTCTCCCTAAGCAGTGGCCTTGGGGAGGAAGAAACCAGAATGACCACCCTTGAAGGGCTTGATGAAAAGAGAGCCAATGCCTTGTGTTGTATGAAGAAGTACCACGAACAACTCACTAAGGCATATGGAAAGACTGTGAAGCAACGGACATTCGTTGAGGGCGACCTTGTTCTCCAAGTTGCCAAACATATACGCGCCAACATGTCAGCCCCTAAGTTCACACCAAATTGGGAAGGACCACTTCAAGTGCATGAAGCTAGAGACAACGGCTCTTACCTCCTGCTCAACATGGAAGATGGACAAATCACGGCACCTATCAATGGCCGCTATTTGAAGAAGTATTATGCTTAACCAGCTACGAATCGCTCCCCCCGCCCTACCCGTCCAAAGCTTAGAACACCCGCACATAACATTTTTTTGTCTATGCATACCTATTTATGACTTGTAACTTTTGTTGATCGCCACAAGTTCTTACTTTACTCATGTATTGGCATTTTGGCCTAAATGCTATCAATGCAAAGATCATTTACTAGCCTCAACTACTGTATGTCATGCACTCTTTCACTTACACTTTGCTCACTAAGCCGCTTGCTATAGGCGGGGAAGGGGGAACCACAATGGGAAAACAATACATACAAGACGTACAAGCACATCAAAAGCTAAGCATCATCTCACAACAAACATAGGTACAAAATAACCACATGACTAAAACATCCATATCTACCAAATGAGTACAAGCCAATGGTTGAGGGGGCTGCTACTGACCCCATATCTCCTAAAAAAAATGCAAAGTACAAGAGATCTAATGTAAAGGGGCAAGCAAGGCACAAATAGGATCGGAAGTGTACGCCTCTAATGTCTGCCGCTGCGCCTGAAGATCTGTCCATCTGCTCTCCCACTTAGCTCACCGAACCTCTGCCTCGGTCAGCCATCTCTTTGCCTCTATGAGTTGGGCGCCCAACCCCTCCACCGCCTCAGTCACTGCCGCCACCTCGGTATCAAGCACACGTCTCTGACCCTGCAACGTGGCCTCCTGCACACTGATGAGAGCCAACTCCGTCGTAGCCTCAGCACTCTGGCCTCTCGATCTGATATAGTCCGCCAGTCAGTCCAACTGAAAGCCGAGAGTATTAAAGGATACAAGCTCTGGCAGATACTGTGATATAACTGCTGGAGTCCAACCCGAAACCGGCATCGCACCAAGGGTAGCAAACCAATCCACGAGGGCTGTGTACATCACCCTCGCGAATACAGCACCACGGGCGAGGGCGGCATCAACAAAGGTCTCCAGGTGCCTCGCCCTGATCATCTCCAATCGGCATACTACTGCACCTGATAACTCCACGCCATCCCAGGGGATCGCGTCTGCCCCGCCGACAGGAAACCTCCCACTGGCAGCACCAACCTCTGAAATACCACCACCAGCCGACTGCACATCAACTGCACTAGAGTGCATCGACAACAGTATATCACTAGCATCTGCTGTCAAGCCTAATAACGTCTCAAGAACAGGCCTCGCTGCGGGTAGAACAGGCAGATCAGGCTGGGGGACGGACCCGTAGTAGGTGTGTGTGCCACATCAAAAACATGATGAACTCCAGACGGAGCGTCTGGCTCCCTGACTGTCCACCAATCTGACCCCTCGAACATATGGGCACTGTCCATCTGATTGCCCAACGGAGACTCAACTGCCTCAACTAGTACGGGTGACGGACTCGGACAACTGACTGGCTCTGCCACATACTCGGCCGCCTGCTTTGCTGCCGCGACCCCTCAACAGCATTAGTCTCCATAGGACGGACCTCACCAACAGTCTCAGCACATGGCTCATCGACCCCACAGCTCCCCTCAACAACACCAGCAACCGTCTCACCATACTCATGTAAATCATTGGCTGTCTCAACACCTATCTCGTCGGCCTCTTTGGCTGCCTCTACGTCCGTATCATCGGTCTCACTAGGTGTCTCAGCATCCATGCCTCTGAACTCGTCAGTCTCCGCCTCAGTATCCTCAGTTGTATCGTATGGCTCGGCACCCCAATCATCATCAAGCTCCTAACAAAAAAAAACCAGGGAAGAACGATCTTAGCACATGACTAACACAGTGATCGGCAACTACAAAATAAAAGCAAAACAGAAAAACAAATGGTAATACTAACCTCAGAGTTAGAGTACTCCAATGCCTCCCGCGGCCTCTTCGGCCCATGACTACCGCCCGCTGAAAGACCCGTGTCGCCACACTGCGCACTCTCCATCATTCCCACTCTCACTGATGAGAGGGGACCCTTGCCGGCTCCCTGCATCCTAGGCACGTGGGCTGCCGTGGGCGCATGTGCGGCAATACCCCTACCACTGCCCCCTGGATCTTGTGTCACCGCGTCCGCCACAACCGCCCCTAGCCGCATCTGCCTCAGGAACACCTGTGATCAGTGCCATCATTCCTGACTGCTTCGCCACCTATAGCGACACCAAACCCAATCCTCTGTCACCAACAAAGACGTCGACTAGCTGCCTGTCCGCTGGCCCCTGCACCAACCACTCAGACCACGTAATCGAACCCTCTCCCACCAACGAGCATATGCAGCTGTGACCACCCCGGTGGACAACGAACCAGACCTCCTCCACGCATTCGTCAGTGTTGGCCACGAATGTGCCTTCCTCCGAAGGGTATACCGAAAAGCCGTATCCACATCCCTAGGTCAAGAATAACCACAAGGGGGCTCTAGATCATAGCCAAAGGCAAGAGACAAGCGGTCAGGACTGTAGCGTGCAACATAATACTGACACACAGCCGGCTTCCCGCCGTCATCAATCAGTACTGGCAGCCATCCAAGAAAAAAGGCTACCAGCAGAGATATCTCAAGGTCTGTCAGGTCGGCTTTGCTGTGTAACTGTGAATCGATATCCCGTAGGTGCATCCAAGGCGGAGTCCCGTACAAAGAATGCATGTTGACATACAGACGACCTAAACACGCGTCTCGTACGTCAAACACCTGTGATAGCTCGCATGTAGGCCTCTTGCCACCGGCCCACGCATATACTCGTCCTCCTGCATACCACTTCGCTACTACCATCGACTTCCCCAGACGCGTCACTGTCCCCTTCCTTGGGCACGGATGTACCTTCGGATACCCCAAAGGCCTATACTCCACATAGCACTCGAATAGATACCTCTGTAAGAACATCCAGTTGACGTAGGTCAACACCTGATACCGCCCATACGATCTTTGCATGTCGTTTGCAAACTGGTCTAGACGCAAGTACAGCGTGCCCAAGTATATCGGCGCCAACCCAACACGTTTGCCTGCGGCCATCCGCACTGCTAACGGGAATACCTTCTTGGCAATACCGTCCTCGGGTGTCCCCTCAAACACAAACCTACAAGTACATAAATGTGACACACATCACGACCACCCCACCCTAACATGATATGCAGCACAACACTTAGCAGCATGCTACGCTATTCCCCTTCATTCTTAATATGGACTTTTTTTTCTCTAAGTATAGAAATCAATAGATAACACGTACAAGAGCAATGCTATGCAGCATATGAGTAATGCAAAGATCAAACTAATAGGACAGCGTACCTCGATAGAAACATGGCAAGGAAGGCAGCTAGCTCGTATCTCTCATCCCTGTAGCCAGGCCCACTGTGGAAATCGTCATCCAACATCAACCTCTGCCCGGGCCGCATGACCACTGTACCATAGAAATGCTGAACCCACCCACTATATGTGCACTTACGGTTGAACCGCGTCTCTTGCAGAAAATCAATCAACTCCTTGACAGCCAGGCATTCTTTCGCTATCAGCCTCAGTGCGTGGGCATCCTCCGTCCCGTGCATCGGTAGGCCGGTCAACATCACGATGCCCAGCAGCGTCGGACCAATCACCCCGAACTTTGTAACGAAGGTTTGAGTCTGCGAGCTCCATCGCGAAAGTAGTAGTGTGAGACCGCTAATGTCCCTGCCCGGCTCGACACTCTTGTATGTCACCTCAATCGCTGCCACTAGCCCGAGCACCTCTAACCTCTCCCTCAAAGCTTCATGCCCCCATCATGTATGCACACCAGAAACTCCAACCTACCGGCATGGTATTGTGGCCCTTGAACATCACAGGCGACCACGGAATGTCCTCTCACTCAGCCAACAAACCCGGATGGTACCGCGGCGACATCACCGGAGTAACCTCGAAGCCCGGCGCACGGAGCAACCTCCCTTCCCAATGTCGGCCTCGGCCCCTTGGTGTGCCTTGGCCGAGGCCGAGGTTCCCCCTTGGTGCCTTCCTCCTCTTCCACCTCTTCCTTCATAGCTCTTACCTTCATGCATCCTTCTTGCTTCTTGGGCGGTCCTTAACCTCATGGATCTTCAAGCCTTCCTTTTTTCCTTCTTCTCTTCTCTCTTTTTTCTTCTAAGTGTAAATCTCCCTCTCTTTCCTTAAAGTCCTGAAATTTCAAGACTTCCCAACCCCCCCTTCTTCTCTCACAAGTCTTAACATTTCCCCCCAAAACTTCCCCCTCTTTCTTTCATTAAAAATTCAACCTCAAAATTTCTCCCCAAAACTCCCAACAACTCTTTTTTTTAAACCGCTACCCATTCTTGCGCTAGCTTAAGTTTTTTTTTGCGCTATCTTCGTCAGAATTAACGCTACAACTTTTACGTAATTAATTTTACCACTAATATTTTTTCTTTTTTTCTTCTTTCGCGGAAACCCACTTTTGGACAAATTCCTTTTTTTTTTTTTTCGCGCACTACCTTTCTTTTCACACCAACACTAAGGGATACGCATACTCCTTTTTTTTTTTTCTCTTTTTCGTCGCTCTGCTTTTTCTCGCTCGATCCCGCTATTACTTTATTTGCACTAACGTTTTTTTTTGCAAAAACAAATTTCACAGAAATTTCAAACTCACAAATTTCACGGAAACCTACGCTCCATCGGGTCTTTCTTACAATAACAACCGTTCCTTAAGATTCGACCCATGCAAATTTTTTTCGAGAACCGTCGCTTATATGTGCGGCGCCTGCTCCGATCGACCCTCCGCGCACACCACACGAAGGGGGCTTATGTTCCTAACCTATTCTGGTCGGACCCAATGGCCCGCTGGGGACCCCGCTTCGCGTAGACACGTAAACATAATGAACGGTCAAACTTCCAGCGTATCGAACCGGTGAGCGCGCGCACGTATTTTTTTATCACTTCACGCGCTTCGTGCGCGACTTAGGCGCAATTTATATCGCGTTAGAGTAACTCACGAGAGCGCGACCATCACGCCGAGATCATCCAAACCCCTTTTCATCAAAAACATCAACCAACGGCGCAATTAGAGCGACAAGGTCAGGGGCAAAGGCCTTGGCCAACCCCATGGGGGGTCGGCCTCGGCCTCCATGGGGGGTTGGCCTTGGCCTTCCCCCCAGTGGTTTCACTTTTTTGCGTAGGGTCCTTTTTGTGCTTTGCTTTCCTTGTACGCTTTGTATGTGACTTTGGCACCTTGTCCGTCACGTGGGTATGATTCATGTCGACACGCTCGTTGCAACGCAACTTACAGAATCATCGTTGCTTGTCAAAACACCAACCGTCGGCACACCCAAAGTTCACCAAAAGGAGAAAGGTGGCCTCGGCCTCCCCAGGGGGTCGGCCTCGGCCTCCCCAGGGGGTCGGCCTCGGCCTCCCAAGGGGTTTGGCCTTGGCCTTCCCCCAAAACCCCCGACTTTGGCCCTTTTTACGCACATTGTTCCAAACCATGTTTTGTGCGGGCATAAAGCTTACTAATGCATACACAACAACCTCGTGACCTCCGTCATCCGATGTCCGCAACTGTGCGTCGCTCTCGTGACGTCCGTCGCTCAAAGTCACGCGCTACCGCCAAATGACCCGTCGCTGACAAATCCCGTGTCACCATCCTCAAATTTATCATCACTACATATTGCACTCATTATTTTGGTATAACAGGCACACTCAACTCACGTCTCGTCCTTGGGACACCCGTCGCCGCGCCCGTGCACCATTCTCATCATGCGTGCCCCCGGCACCAAGTATTGCTCCGCGACGACCTTCGCCGCACCTGTGCGCCATTCTCATCATGCATGCCCCCGTCACCAAGTATTGCTCCGCGACGTCCGTCACCGTGCCCATGTGCAATTCTTATCATGCTTTCCCCCGACACCAAGTATTGCTCCGCGACGTTCGTCGCCGCGCCCGTGCGCCATTCTCTTCATGCATGCCCCCGACACCAAGTATGTGCCACAATCATGATACAGGCCTTCGGGCATCACACTTATTCACCACACCATGCGCCCCCGCCATGGACGTGGAACATGCTTCGACCCACTCTCCGGAGTGTGCAGTATTCCGGGGGGCTCCGTTCCTAGTGCTCTGGCACGAGGACCCCTCGTAGCGGGATGGGCTCGTTACCACAAAGCAATCGCCATCACAATCACGGGGGGCTCCATTCGCAGTGCTCCAGCATGAGGACCCCTCACAGCGGGATGGATTAGTTACCACAAAGTCATCGCCGCCTCGGGATGAGCTCACAACCTTAAAGTCATCGCCGGCACAATCAACTACGGGATGGGCTCACAATATTAAAGCCATCGCCGGCACAATCAACTACGGGATGGGCTCACAATCTTAAAGACATCGCCGGCACAATCAATAGCAGGATGGGATCATAACCGTGAAGCCATTGCCGTCACAGTCATGGGGGCTTTGGCACGAGGACCCCTTGCCACGGACCCTGAGCACTGAGCTGCGAGCATGTCCACTCACGTTACCATTGATCGTCGACACCACCAGGGCAATGACCCCCGGGTCACTTCGGGACGGGAGCAGGTCCTTGGAGGGCATGGCGCCTAGTCGGCCTGACAGTTGGCTATAGGGGCAACCCTCACCACTGTCAGGTTCTTCGCGCGTCTCTTGATGCACTTCGTGGGATTCAGTAAGGGCTTGGATCGGTGACTGGAGCAACAGGCTTACTCTGATCATGCCGTCATAGTGTGGTCAGTCTTCTCAGACAGGTAGAGCGACCCTATGCGAGGCAAGCAACGCGAATTTGGGAACTGGCAGTCCAACGGAGAACTGTGTTTTGGGACCCCTGGTGACGTGTCACTCCCAGGGGATGACATGTGGCATTTTATGACATAAGCACACTGTTTCCTATAAATAGTGAACTTTACAACTCAAAAGGGGATTTGGCTCATTTTTACAAAAACTATTTTCTCACTCTAGAATTTGGGAGCTCTTGGGTTCTAGTGAGAGAAACATAACTTTAGGCCGTAACATTGGACCCCGACTCGGACCCTGACTTGGACTGTTGACTGCCGGCCCTGTTCATCTCGGCCTCGTCTCCGCAGCACTGCCACTCCTCAAGGCCTGTTGGGAAGCCTTGCTCTCAGCCCTTACTCTTCCCTTGCTGTCTCTCACTTTGTATACTTGGAAGCTGATGCGGACTGCAGCCTTTGTGGCACCTCCACGTAGGCACGAACCCACTTTCCTTGGCATCAATGGTGTATAGCGGCATCAACGGAGTGATGTTTGTGGGGATGTGTCCTTTACCCTTGAGAAATTGCCTGGATCATGGCAGGGGTAAGTTTTTGCAAAGCAAAGAAGTTGCTATAGATGCTGGGATAATCTACTCATAACCAAGCTGACAAAGAATCTAGCAAGTGATGTAAAAAAGGTGAAGAATATAAACCAATAAACACACTCAGTGATAGCATGCGATGCACAAAATAGGATAATGGTAATTATAATACCAGTGAAATCTTTGGACTCTTGGCACAGAAAAAGTGAGTCCAAACATCAATCCCTGAGCAACCCTCAATAGCAATGGACGACATGTAAAACAGTGGGGTAGATACCCCACCCCAGTTGGCTCCACTACAAGGCGCATATAATCTAAGAGCCAAATATAAAGAAGTAAGTGGCTATCTTCAAATTCAATGCTTGGATTTCAGGTTACCTCCGTGATAGAACAAACAGTCTTTGCAACAACCACATGAACCAAAGTTTTCTTCTTAAGAGACACTTGGGATAGGATGTTCGCAAACTTACATCTGCCATTCAGCTACCCGTGATGGTAAAATACTTGGTGGTAAGACATAGCCAGAGCCGTGATTCCATAATTGGCGTACTTTTTATCATACAGATCTGTTTTTTTTTTTTGAAAAATACTCCATAACTGAGAAAAGAGGATTGTGGTTACCTCGGATGAAGGACTTTGCACCTCTATGGTGATATCGTGAAGACGCATGACTGGTATGTAATATACGTCTTGAGTAGTGGGTACAAAAATGGGTAGTTTGGAAGAAAAGTCCCCATCAAGGCTGAGAATTCTCATATGTCGAGCAGGGTTCGTCAAGGTTGAACCGGAAGACATGATCTTTTGGATCCCAGAATGTGCAAGCTGTTCTCCATATGTCCTCCTATACACGCACAAAGGTCAAGCTCATAATGACCTATAGTCGGAAGCTGCCATCGAGATGGATGAGTTGGACTTTGTTAAAAGAATATGAGAAGGAGCAAAATTGTGCTTCAAAAGCTTTTTGATCTTGTCCGACCTCAGCATTAGAGTTTTCCTAGGAAAACCTCAACCAAGAGTCAGATAATTATAAAGGGATTCAATCCTGATCTTAAGAGAATTTATAACTCTAGATTGTGTAGGATTAAAGCTGGAAATTAGTCGAACAAACTGGCCGGTAAACTTTTAAAACTAATTGGTCATGCTTACTTTATAAACCATTCGGTAATCAGGTGTAAAGAAGTGACCCTATGATCAATCGGCCGTTAAACTATCATATAAACCGGGCGATAAGTTGCTTTAGAAAACCAACCCGTTGGTCACCTGGCCGGTTTCTGCTGGGTTGAAAATTTTGCGAAGTGCTTTTTCTTGTTTTGCTTACTTCTAAACCTATTTTCCAAGCCCGGTCTTTACTTCAATGTGCATTTTTCTCCCCATACTCCTTCTTGTGTTCTGTGTCTTTGCATGCATACATAACATAAATAAATAGTACCAAAAATCAAAGTATTCTTCTGTTGATACGGAAAAGGGTTCGATGCTACGTAGAGGTGCCACAAAGGATGCAGTTTGAGTCAGCTTCCAGGTAGACAAAGCGGGAGACAACAAGGACAGGGTAAGGGCAGAGAGCAAGGCTCCCCAGATAGGTCGCGAGGGCTGGCAGCGCCGCGCAGGCAGGGCGACAACGAACAGGGCCGACAATCGACAGTCCGTGTCAAGGATGCAGTGTCAAGGGTCGGGAGATGGGAGTCCAAGTGTGTTTCTCTCACTAGAATTCCAGAGAGAATGTCTTTTTAGAGAGATAAAGTGAAAAGTCCAAATGAGAGAAAGATCCTTGGAAAAGCTCCAAAGTCCACGATTTATAGGCAAAAATGTGCATGTGTCATAAGTTGACATGTGTCACCCCCTGGGAACGACACGTCGCCAGGGGGGCCAAAGTACTGATTCTCCATTGGGACTGCGGGTCCCTAAGTTCGTGTTGCCCTGCCCTTGCAACATCTCTCTGCCTGTCTGAAGAGACTGATCATGCCGCGGTAGCATGGTCAGAGTAGCCTGTTGCCCCAGCCTCTAGTCCAAGCCCTTACGGAATCCCACGAGGTGCGTCAAGAGACACGGAGAAAACCTGACAGCGGTGAGGGTTGCCCCTGTAGCCAACTGCCAGGTGGACTAGGCGCGATGCCCTCCAAGAACCTGCTCCCGTCCCGGAGTGACCCGTGGGTCATTGCCCTGGTGGTGTCAACGATCAACAACAACATGAGTGACCATGGTCGCCGCTTAGTGCTTAGGGTCCTTTGCGGTGAAGTCTTCGCGTCGGAGCTCCCTGCAAGTGTGATGTCAGTAGCTTCAAGGTTGTGCTGACGATGGCTCCAGGGTTGCGAGCCCATCCTGCTGCGAGGGCTAGAGCCCCCGGTGATTGAGCCGGCTACAGCACGAAGCTAGTACCGCAGTTTGATTGAGTCGGCGATGGCGCTAAGCCCATGCTGCAGTGAAGGGTCCTTAAGTCGGAGCACTACGAGCGGAGCCCCCAGAATGCCACACACTTCGGAGAGTGGGTCGAAGCATGTTCCACGTCTATGGCGGGGGCGCATGGTGCGGTGAATAAGTGTGATGCCCGGAGGCCTTTGACATGATTGTGGTGCATGGGCGCGGCGACAACAGTCGCGAAATAATACTTGGTGCTGGGGCACATGTCATGGAAGTGGAGCATGGGCGAGCGACGAAAGTCGCGGAGTTAGAGCGCGGGCGACGAGAGTTACGGAGTTGGAGCGCAAACGTGGGCGACGAAGGTCGCAACGACTACGGTGCGCGACCATGGGCGACGGACGTCGGTCGTCAAGGTAGGTGGCCAACCCCCTAGGGTGGCCGACTCTCGTGGGTGGCCGACCCCCTCGGGTGGCCGACTCCCGCTGGTGGCCGACCGCCTTGGGGGGGAAGGCATACCAATGTTGCTTCTCAACAAGAAAAAGCACGTGACTTGATTATGTGACATTTTGACCGGCCTATGAGCGTTGAATAACTGACCGTCGACTTGGTGATGTGTCGTGCAAAGTGGGTCCCCTAGCAGGCCTTGCTGGTCTGACCAGAATATGGTATGAACATAGCCCCCTGCGTGTGGTGTGCGCAGAGGGGCAACCCGAGCGGACGCCACATGCATAAACGATGTGGTCAGAACCCATCTTACTACGAGGGCCAGAGACCCTAGTGATTGAGCCGACGATGACGCTAAGCCCGTGATGGCGCTAAGCCCATGCCGGAGTTTGATGGAGCCAGCGACGGTCCGAAGCCCGTCCCGCAGTTTGATTGAGCCGCTGATGGCGTTAAGCCCGTGATGGCGCTCAACCCATGCCTTAGTTTGATTGAGCCAGCAAAGGTATACAGCCCGTCCCGTAGTTTGATTGAGCTGGCGATGGCGCTAAGCCATGCCGCAGTTTGATGGAGCCAACGACGGCATACAGCCAGTCCCGCAGTTTGATTGAGCCGACGACGACATATAGCCTGTCTTGTAATTTGATTGAGCCGGCGACGGCACGAAGCCCGTCCCGTAGTTTGATTGAGCCAGCGATGGCTCTAAGCCCGTGATGGCGCTAAGCCCTTACCATAGTTTGATTGAGCCGGCGATGGCATACAGCCCGTCCCACAGTTGATTGAGCTGACAATGGCGCTCAGACCATTCTGCAGTTTGAATGAGCCAGCGACGGCATACAGCCCGTCCCGCAGTTTGATTGAGCCGGCGATGGCGCTAAGCCCGTGATGGCGCTCAGCCCATGCCGCAGTTTTATTAAGCCGGCGACGGCATACAGTCCGTCCCGCATTTTGATTGAGCTGGAGACGACATATAGCCCGTCCCGTAGTTTGATTGAGCCGGCGACTGCATGAAGCCCGTCCCACAGTTTGATTAAGCCGGCGACGGCATACAGCTCATCCCGCAGTTTGATTGAGCCGGCGACGGCACGAAGCCCGTCCCACAGTTTGATTGAGCCAGCGATGGAGCTAAGCCCGTGATGTGGCTAAGCCCATGCCGCAGTTTGATTGAGCCGACGAGTGCATACAGCCCGTCTCGCAGTTTGATTGAGCCAGCGATGGCATACAGCCCATCCCGTAGTTTGATTGAGCCGGCGACAGCACGAAGCCCGTCCCATAGTTTGATTGAGCCGGCGATGGCATACAGCCCATCCCGCAGTTGGATTGAGCCGGGGACGGCGTACAGCCCGTCCCGCAGTTTGATTGAGCCGGTGATGGCGCTAAGCCCATGCCGCAATGAAGCGTCCTTATGCCGGAGCACTACGAGAGGAGCCCCCAGAATGCTGCACACTCCGGAGAGTGGGTCGAAGCATATTCCACGTCTATGGCGGGGGCGCATTGTGGGGTGAATAAGTGTGATGCCCGGAGGCCTTTGACATGGTTGTGGCGCATGGGCGTGGCGACAACAGTCGCGGAACAATACTTGGTGCTAGGGCACATGTCAAGGAAGTGGCGCATGGGCGCGGTGACGAAAGTCGCGGAGTAAGCGCGGGTGACGAGCGTTGCGGCGTTGGAGCACAAATGCGGGTGACGAAGGTCGCAGCAACTACGGTGCGCGACCATGGGCGACAGACATCGGTTGTCAAGGTAGGTGGCCAACCCCCTAGGGTGGCCGACTCTCATGGTTGGCCGACCCCCTCGGGTGGCCGACTCTCGCGGGTGGCCGACCGCCTTGGGGGGGAAGACATACCAAGGTTGCTTCTCAACGGGAAAAAGCACCTGACTTGATTATGTGATGTTTTGACCGGCCTACGAGCGTTGAATAATTGACCCTCGACTGGTATGAACATAGGCCCTGCGTGTGGTGTGTGTAGAGAGGCAACCCGAGCGGACGCCACATGCATAATCGATGTGGTCAGAGCCCATCTTGCTGCAAGGGCCAGAGCCCCCAGTGATTGAGCCGGCGATGACGCTAAGCCCGTGATGGCGCTAAGCCCATGCCGTAGTTTGATGGAGTCGACAACGGTACGAAGCCAGTCCCGCAGTTTGATTGAGCCGGTGATGGCGTTATGCCCGTGATGGCGCTCAGCCCATGCCTCAGTTTGATTGAGCCGGCGACGGAATACAGCCCATCCCGCAGTTTGATTGAGCCGGCGTTGGCGCTAAGCCCGTGATGGCGCTAAGCCCATGCCGTAGTTTGATTGAGCCGGCGATGGTAAACAGCCTGTCCCGCAGTTTGATTGAGCCGGCGATGGCATATAGCCCGTCCTATAATTTGATTGAGCCGGTGAAGGCACGAGGCCCGTCTCACAGTTTGATTGAGCCAGCAATGGTGCTATGCCCATGCCGCAGTTTGATTGAGCCGGCGATGACATACAGCCTGTCCCGCAGTTTGATTGAGCCGACGATGGCGCTAAGCCCATGCCGCAGTTTTATTGAGCCGGCGATAGCATATAGTCCGTCCCGCAGTTCGATTGAGCCGACGACGGCAGATAGCCCGTCCCGTAGTTTGATTGAGCCGGCGACGGCAAGAAGCTTGTCCCGCAGTTTGATTGAGCCGGCGACGGCATACAACTCATCCCACAGTTTGATTGAGCCGGTGACGGCATACAACTCATCCCGTAGTTTGATAGAGCCGGTGACGACACGAAGCCCGTCCCACAGTTTGATTGAGCCGGTGATGGAGCTAACTCCGTGATGTGGCTAAGCCCATGCCGCAGTTTTATTGAGCCGGCGAGTGCATACAGCCCGTCTCGGTGTTTGATTGAGCCGGTGACGGCATACAGCCCGTCCCGTAGTTTGATTGAGCCGGCGATGGCACGAAGCCCGTCCCGCAGTTTGATTGAGCGGCGACGACATATAGCATGTCCCGCAGTTTGATTGAGCCGGCGATTGTGCTAAGCCCGTGATGGCGCTAAGCCAATGCCGCAGTTTGATTGAGCCGGCGATGGCATACAGCCCGTCCTGCAGTTTGATTGAGCCGGCGACGGCATATAGCCCGTCCCGCAATTTGATGGAGCCGGCGACGGCATGAAGCCCGTCCTATAGTTAGATTCAGCCAGAGATGGCCCTAAGCCCGTGATGGCGCTAAGCCCATGCCGCAGTTTGATTGAGCCGGCGACGGCATACAGCCTGTCCCGCAATTGATTGAGCCGGCAATGGCGCTAAGCCCATGATGGCGCTCAGCCCATGCCGCAGTTTGATTGAGCCGGCGACGGCATACAACCTGTCCCGCAGTTTGATTGAGCTGGCGATGGCGCTAAGCCCGTGATGGTGCTCAGTCCATGCCGCAATTTTTTTGAGCCGGCAACGGCATACAGTCTGTCTTGCAGTTTGATTGAGCCGGCGATGACATATAGCCCGTCCCGTAGTTTGATTGAGCCGGCATGAGCCGGCGATGACATATAGCCCGTCCCGTAGTTTGATTGAGCCGGCGACGGCATGAAGCCCGTCCTGCAGTTTGATTGAGCCAGCGACGGCATACAGCTCATCCCGCAGTTTGATTGACCTAGCGACGGCACGAAGACCGTCCCGCAGTTTGATTGAGCCGGCAATGGAGCTAAGCCCGTGATGTGGCTAAGCCCATGCCGCAGTTTGATTGAGCCGGCGAGTGCATACAGCCCGTCTCACAGTTTGATTGAGCTGGCAACGGCATACAGCCCGTCCCGTAGTTTGATTGAGCCGGCGAAGACACGAAGCCCGTCCTGCAGTTTGATTGAGTCGGCGACGGCATACAGCGCGTCCCGTAGTTTGAATGAGCCGGCGATGGTGCTAAGCCCATGCCACAGTTTGATTGAGCCGGTGACGGCTTACAGTCCGTCCCGAAGTTTGATTGAGCCGGTGACGGCATATAGCCCATCCCCTAATTTGATGGAGCCGGCGACGGCACGAATCCCGTACTGCAGTTTGATTGAGCCAACGATGGCGCTAAGCCCATGCCGCAGTGTGATTGAGCCGATGACAGCATACAGCCTATCCCGCTGTTGATTGAGCTGACAATGGTGCTAACCCCGTGATGGCGCTCAGCCCATGCCACTGTTTGATTGAGTCGGCGACGGCATACAGCCCATCCCGCAATTTGATTGAGCCGGCGATGGCGCTAAGCCCGTGATGGCGCTCAGGCCATGCCGCAGTTTTATTGAGCTGGCGACGGCATACAGTCCGTCCCGCAGTTTGATTGAGCCGGCGACGGCATATAGCCCGTCCCGTAGTTTGATTGAGCCTGCAACGGCACGAAGTCCGTCCCGCTGTTGTAATGAGCCGGCGACGGCATACAGCTCATCCCGCAGTTTGATTGAGCCGGTGACGGCATGAAGCCCGTCCTGCAGTTTGATTGAGCCGGCGATAGAGCTAAGCCCATGCCGTAGTTTGATTGAGCCGGCGAGTGCATACTGCCCATTTTGCAGTTTGATTGAGCCGGCGACGGCATACAGCCCGTCCCGTAGTTTGATTGAGCCGGCGACGGTGCAAAGCCTGTCTCGCAGTTTGATTGAGCCGCTGACCGCATACAGCCCGTGCAGCAGTTTGATTGAGCCAGCGACCGCATACAGCTCGATTGAGCCGGCGACGGCATACAGCTCGTCCTGCAGTTTGATTGAGCCAGCAACGGAACGAAGCCCGTCTCCTAGTTTGATTGAGCCGGCGACGGCATACAGCCCGTCCCGCAGTTTGATTGAGCCGACGATGGCGCTAAGCCCGTAATGGCGCTAAGCTCATGCCGCAGTTTGATTGAGCCGGCGACGGCATACAGCCCTTCCCGCAGTTTGATTGAGCTGGCGATGGCGCTAAGCCCATGCCGCCGTTTGATTGAGCCGGCGACGGCATACAGCCCGTCCCGTAGTTTGATTGAGCCGGCGACGGCACGAAGCCCATCCCCTAGTTTGATTGAGCCGGCGACGGCATCAGCCCGTCCCGCAGTTTGATTACCCCGGTGACGGTACGAAGCCCGTCCCGCAGTTTGATTGAGCCGGCGATGGCGCTAAGACCGTCCCGCAGTTGATTGAGCCGGCGATGGCGCTAAGCCCGTGATGGCGCTCAGCCCATGCCACAGTTTGATTGAGCCGGCGATGGCATAAAGCCCATCCCGTACTTTGATTGAGCTGGCGATGGCATACTGCCCATCCCATGGTTGATTGCGCAGGCGATGGCGCTAAGCCCGTGATGGTGTTCTGCCCATGCCGCAGGGAGCGGTCCTCGTGTCGTAGCACTACGAACGGAGCCTCCGGAATGCTGTATACTACAGAGAGTGGGTCGAAGCATGTTCCACGTCCATGACGGAGGCGCATGGTGTGGTGAACAGGTGTGATGCCCGGAGGCTTGCAACATGGTTGTGGTGCTTGGGCACGGTGACGTATCATCAGCTTGGCGCAAGGGCGCGGGGACGATGGTCGAGGAGCAATACTTGGTGTCGGGGGCACGTATCATCAGGGTGGCGCAAGAGCGCGGCGACGACTGTCGTGGAGGTATACTTGGTGCCGGGGGCACGTATCATTAGCATGGCGCAAGGGCGCTGCGACGACTGTCGTGGAGCAATACTTAGTGCCGGGGCACGTATCATCAGCGTGGTGCAAGGATGCGGCGACGATTGTCATGGAGCAATACTTATTGCTGGGGGCACGTATCATACGCGTGGCGTAAGGGCGCGGCGACGACTGTCGTGGAGGTATACTTGGTGCCGGGGGCACGTATCATTAGCATGGCGCAAGGGCGCGGCGACGACTATCGCGAAGCAATACTTAGTGCCGGGGCACGTATCATCAGCGTGGTGCAAGGGTGCGGCGACGACTGTGACGGAGTAATACTTAGTGCCGGGGGCTCGTATCATCAGCGTGGCGTAAGGGCGCGGCGACGACTGTCGCGGAGCAATACTTAGTGCCGGGGGCACGTATCACTGGCGTGGTTCAAGGGCGGGATGACGACTGTCGCGGAGCATTACTTAGTGCCGGGGCACATACCATCAGCGTGGTGCAAGGGCGGGCGACGACTGTTTCGTAGCAATACTTGGTGCCGGGGGCAAGTATCATCAGCGAGGCTCAAGGGCGCGGCGACGACTGTCGCGGAGCAATACTTGGTGTCGAGGGCACGTATCATCAGTGTGGCACAAGGGCGAGGCAACGACTGTCGCGGAGGTATACTTGGTGCCGGGGGCACGTATCATCAGTGTGGCGCAAGGGCGCGGCGACGACTGTGACGGAGTAATACTTAGTGTCGGGGGCACGTATCATCAGCGTGGCACAAGGGCGCGGCGACGACTGTCGCGGAGGTATACTTGGTGCCGGGGGCACGTATCATCAGCATGGCGCAAGGGCGCGGCGACGACTGTCGTGGAGCAATACTTCGTGATAGTGTGGTGCTGTCGTGGCGATTGTGCACGGTCGGTGACGAGCATCGAGTGACCATTGGCATTGAGCGTGCATTGTAGAGAGCGCGATGGGTTGGCGTGGGTGACGGGGGTCGCAGAGATGGCACGCGGGCGACATGGTCCGTCGTGGAGTTGTCATGCGAATGCATGCGACGAAGGTCGTAGAGGTGGCGCGTGGACGCGAGTGACTTTGGCGACGAGAGTTGCGAAAGGTGCGCACGGCGCTGGAGGCAGGGGTCCGCGCGGAAGGTGCGCACGGCGCTGGCGACGTGGGTCGCAGAGACCGCGCCCGGTCGATGAGTGACGAGGGTCGCGGAGACAGCCCCAGGCGATGGGCAACGAGCTACGGAGATGGCACCCGGGTGATGGGCAGCGAGTGTTGCGAAAGGTGCGCATGGCACTGGTGACGGGGGTAACGGAGACGGCACCCGGGTGACGAGTGACGAAGGTCACAGAGACAGCCCCCGGGCGATGGGCAATGAGTGTTGCGGAAGGGGCACACGGCGCTGACGATAGGGGTCGTGGAAACGGCGCCCGGGTGACGAGTGACGATGGTCGAGGAGACAGCCCCCGGGCGATGGGCAGTGAGTGTTACGGAAGGTGCGCACGACGCTGGCGATGGGGGTCGTGGAGACGGCGCTCGGGTGACGAGCGACGAGGGTCGCGGAGACAGCCCCCGGGCGATGGGCAGTGAGTGTTGCGGAAGGTACGCACGACGCTGGTGACGGGGGTCGCGGTGACGAGCGACGAGGGTCCCGGAGACAGCCCCCGGGCGATGGGCAGCGAGTGTTACGGAAGGTGCGCACCACATCGGTGACGGGGGTCCACGGAAAGGTGCGCACGGCGCTAGCGACGGGGATCGCGGAGATGGCACCCGGGTGACGAGCGACGAGGGTCGCGGAGATAGCCCCTGGGCGATGGGCAACGAGTGTTGCGGAAGGTGCGCACGGCGCTGGCAACGGTGGTCGCGAAGACGGCACCCGGGCGACGAGGGACGAGGGTCGCGGAGGCAGCCCCCAGGCGAAAGGTGTGGCGTTGTGGCGGCGGAGGCTGAATGCGGTGTTGCCTTGTGAAAATGGCGGGTGCTTTTGTTAGCGTTGTGAAAATGGGGAAAATGTATTTTTCAAATAAAAAAAAGCAATGAAACTAAAACAAAAAAGGGGGGAGGGTCGTGCAAAGTGGGTCCCCTAGTGGGCCCTTGAGTGCAACCACATAATAGATTGGGAACATAAGCCCCTGCGTGCGGCGTGTGCGGAGGTGCATTTCGAGCGGGCGCCGCACGCATAAACACGTAGTAAGATGTTGATGTCGTTTGGTCAAAAAGTGGTTGACATCGTCTTTGAGTGATGAAGGCGGGAAACGAGGGTCGCGGAGACGATGTCCGGACGACGGGCGTCGCGAAGAGGAAGTTCGGGCAACGGCCGTCGCGGAGGTGAAGTCCGGGCGACGAGGGTCGCAGAGACAATGTCTGGACGACGGGCGTCGCGAAGATGAAGTTTTGGCGACGGGCATCGCGGAGATGATGTCTGGGCGACGAGGGTCGCGGAGACGATGTCCGGGCGACGGTCGTCGCGAAGAGGAAGTCTGGGGACGGGCGTCGTGGAGGTGAAGTCCGGGCGACAGGCGCATGTGCGTAGGCAATGCACAGCGGTCAAGGTTGTAAATTTTTTTTTTGGCCTTGGCTTCTGGGATTTGCGGGAAAAAGGAAAGAAGATGGAGAGGATGGTGCGGCGGCGGCAGGCTGCCGTGGCCGGCCGTGAGGAAGGGGAGAGGAGAGAGGTAGGGTGGGGCCGATGGGGTCGACGGGGTAACAGGGTAGTGAGGGTAGTAGGGGGTCGGCCAGGGGGGGTCAGCCTAGGGGGTCGGCCAGCTGTGGTGGTGAGAATGGCCGAGGTTGAGAGAAAAGGGCGAGGGATCGAGGCTGCCACGCCGTCGGCGGGTGACGTTGACAGGCTTACGGGGCCGGGGAGAGGAAGAGAGAGGAGGGGGGTCAGGATAGCTGGGGGGTCGGCGGGGTAGTTGGTAGGCTAGGTGGGTTGCGGGCAGAAGGGCCGAAGCAGAGAGAGATAAAAAGGCAAAGGGGAAGAGGGGTCGGCGGCGGCCATGGCCTGCCATGGCACCGTGGGGCACACGGGGATCCGGGGGAGAGGAGAGGGAGAGGTGTTCGGCTGGAGGAGTGGCGACGCCGGGAAGGGTCTGCCGGCGGAAGGCGAAGGCCGAGATGGGTGGCCGAAGGGTCAGCGGCGGCTCGAGGCAGGCGCGGCGCATGGAGGAAGATGGAGAAGAGACTAGGGTTCTGGCATCCGGGTGGGCGTACGGGTTGGTTCAGGTGGGGTAGGTTGACCGTTGGGAACTGAGTGAAAGAGGGGAAACGGGGCGGGGCAGGCGAGGGTCGGGTTCCGCCCATCTGGGTTGTCTTTTGATTTTGACTTTGGAAATAAAATTCGCAATGCGATTTTTTTTGTTTTTTTTGTGGAGCCTATAAAAGGAGCATGAGAGGGGATGTAAAATTTAGAGGAAGAATAATTTTGAGGTGAAAGGGAGAGAAAGAGGGAGGTTGGGGATTGATGAAAATTTTCGTGAAAAATTTTCTAAGTGTTGGGGAGAGCACCAGAAGGTGAAAAAATTTTGTGAAAATTTTTCTAAGTGTATAATGAGGATGAGGGTGATGACCTGACCGTGAAAAATGAAGAATATTTTTAAGTGTTGAAAAGTGACAAAGGCACCGAGTGAAGTCGTGGGGGTGATGACCCGACCGCAAAAAATGAAGAAATTTTTCTAAGTGTTGAGCCCCGCTGGTGATGACCCGACCGTGAAAACTGAAGAAATTTTTTTAAGTGTTAAAGAGAGGGGAGGGTGCCGAGTGAAGTCGCGGGGGTGATGACCCGACCGCGAAAAATAAAATTTTTTATTAAGTGTTGAAGAGAGGGGAGGGTGCCGAGTGAAGTCACGGGGGTGATGACTCGACCGCAAAAAATGAAGAAATTTTTCTAAGTGTTGACCTCGTGCAAGGGCTCCGAGGGAGGCGGCGCGGGGTGGTGACCCGACCATGAAAAAATGAAGAAATTTTTTTTCTAAGTGTTGAAGATGGAGAGTGGAGCTTGGCGATGGGTCGGCATCGACGACCGACTGAGTGACAAAGGCATGGTAGGGTTGGCAAGACGTGTTGCGTGCATGCCCATGAGGTCGCACGGCCTGAGGGGATGTTGGCTGACGGAGTTGAGACTTAGTAGCGTGGCTTGAGCCACCCCGTGCACCACGTATCAAGTCGCTGCAATGAAAGGCATGCAGAAGGGGTAGGGAGCTTGGCTTGCTTGGGGTAGGCAAGGGGTGAAGCCCCTAATGAAGTGAGACATAGCACCAAGGGTGGTGCCAGTAGAACAATGTTAGGCTTGAAAATTCTCCAAGTCTGGAAATGACAGCCTCTTGGATGGCTGGGTAGAGGATGTGACTGGTAGTTCAGGTAGCCATACGTTGCCGAGGCATAGTTGCTTGAGTGTGTCAGACAAGGAATGAACGGCAATGATGGTAGTCCTCGTGACTCTCTGCTGCACATACATGGTGCCTAATTCTGGAAGATATGCAAACTGCAACACGATGCTCACCTCCCCAGCGGAGTAGCCAAAATGTTGATACGGAAAAGGGTTCGATGCTACGTGGAGGTGCCACAAAGGATGCATTCTGAGTCAGCTTCCAGGTAGACAAAGCGGGAGACAACAAGGACGGGGTAAGGGCTGAGAGCAAGGCTCCCTAGACAGGTCGCGAGGGCTGGCAGGGCCGTGCACGCAGGGCAACGACGAACAGGGCCGACAGTCCGTGTCAAGGATGCAGCATCGAGGGTCCAGAGACGGGAGTCCAAGTGTGTTTCTCTCACTAGAATTCCAGAGAGAATGTCTTTTTAGAGAGAGAAAGTGAAAAGTCCAAATGAGAGAAAGATCCTTGGAAAAGCTCCAAAGTCCACTATTTATAGGCAAAAATGTGCATGTGTCATAAGTTGACATGTGTCACCCCCAGGGAACGACACGTCGCCAGGGGCAAAGTACTGATTCTCCATTGGGACTACCAATCCCTAAGTTTGTGCTGCCCTGCCCTTGCAACATCTCTCTGCCTGTCTGAGGAGACTGATCATGCCGCGGTAGCATGGTCAGAGTAGCCCGTTGCCCCAGCCTCCGGTCAAGCCCTTACGGAATCCCACAAGGTGCGTCAAGAGACGGGCAGAGAACTTCACAGCGGTGAGGGTTGCCCCTGTAGCCAACTGCCAGGCGGACTAGGTGCGATGCCCTCCAAGGACCAGCTCTCATCCTGGAGTGACCCGTGGGTCATTGCCCTGGTGGTGTCAACGATCAACAGCAACATGAGTAACATGAGTGACCATGGTCGCCGCTTGGTGCTTAGGGTCTGTTGCAGTGGAGTCTTCGCGTCGAAGTTTCCTGCAAGTGTGATGTCAGTGGCTTCAAGGTTGTACCGACGATGGCTCCAGGGTTGCGAGCCCATCCTGCTGCGAGGGCCAGAGCCCCCGGTGATTGAGCTGGCTACGGCACGAAGCTCGTCCCGCAATTTGATTGAGCTGGCGATGGTGCTAAGCCCGTGATGGCGCTAAGCCCATGCGCAGTGAGGGGTCCTCGTGCCGTAGCATTACGAGCAGAGCCCCGGAATGCTGCACACTTCGGAGAGTGGGTCGAAGCATGTTCCACATCCATGGTGGGGGTGCATGGTATGGTGAATAAGTGTGATGCCCGGAGGCCTGTGACATGATTGTGGCGCATGGACGCGGTGACTACCATCGCGGAACAATACTTGGTGCCGGGGCACATGTCATGGAAGTGGCGCATGGGCGCGGTGACGAAAGTCGCGGAGTTGGAAAGCGGGCGACGAGAGTTGCGGAGTTGGAGCGCGGGAAACGAGAGTTGCGGAGTTGGAGCGCGGAAGCGGGGACGAAGGTCGCTGTGACTACGGCGCGTGACCATGGGTGACGGACGTCAGTCGTCAAGGTAGGTGGCTGACCCCCTTTGGGTGGCCAACACCTGTGGGTGGCCGACCCCCTGGGGGGGGGGGGAAGGCATACCAAGGTTGCTTCTCAACGGGAAAAAGCACGTGACTTGATTATGTGATGCTTTGACTGGCCTGTGAACGTTGAATAACTGACCGTCGACTGGGTGATGTGTCGTGAAAAGTGGGTCCCCTAGCGGGCCCTGCTGGTCTGACCAGAATAGGGTATGAACATCTTGTTTCATAAGAGCCCTCATAAAAGCTTGGTGTAGCTAGAAATCTGAAGAAAAAAAAATGCAAAGTCCTAAGCTATCCTAAGCCTAAGAATCTATCTCCGTTCCCTCGTCCTTTTTCCTACGCGGCTCATAATCCGTCAAGCTAGAGGTATTCTCAACTGCAAAGTCAGAGTCTGTCTCCTTGCAATCATTAATGGAGATCATCATCGACAGAGTTGATGAAGCCTTTGGAGCTCCGGTCTCCGATCTGGACTCCCATCGGACGACGAAGGGTGCCAGCGTGCTTTTCTTTTTTTGACAAAAGACAGGTAGCTTCTCTTTACCCTTTTGTGACACATGGGTTATAGCATTCCCTTTGTCAACCCTTCAATACCCCAAACACACATTTTGCGATGTGCGTGTGGGTCCTCTAGTCGCTCTTGTTGCCGATCCTCCGATGCTGTGGACCCTCCACCCACTTGGGCTATGATATGCCTGTATACAAGAATTCAGCAAACAAACGAACGTTGCATGAGTAGTCCTCATCACTGTTATCCTCTACATCATCGCTCTACTCTATCGAGGCTTAATCGCACCATTCATATATCGTTGATAAGGGAGCACCAAATTTACCTAGGCATTTGTCGAGTAGGGCCGAGGGACGTGGGCCGGAAAGGGTGGCAATTGCTATCCACTTTCAGCAGCTGCACATGCAATTTTCGCTCTAAGGTCCCCCCAACCTATACATCTCCATAGGCAGAATGTTAGGAATATTAGACGCCAACCCAGCGTGATGTTACGGTAGCACTTGCTCACCATAATAAAACTCCAAATTGGAAAGGCCACCAGTAATGCCTGACTACTTGAAAGCTTTAGCCTCTCGAGCATTCCTTATGTCATAAAAAAGGAGGAGCACATGTTAGATACTATAAGGGGAAAGCATAATCGGAGAATGCTAAGAATTAACGGTCATTGACAATTGAACGTATGCTTGAGGTAGACCTCAATGAATAAGCCCGTGTACTCCTCTCAGTAGTTCCATTTGCACATTGTCGGCTCTATGCCTTCGATTTTTTTGCACGAAGCTAGTTAGAGTTGTCAAACGGGCCGGGCGGCCCGCGGGCTGGCCCGACCCGGCCCCTTTCTGGCCCGGGCTGGCCCGGCCCCGTTTATGAACAGTAGAGGCCCGGTCTTTTAGGGCTTAGGGCCTGGGCCTGGACCAGGCCTGAATTTCTGAGAAAAAAGCCCGGGTTTGGCCCAGCCCGGGTCTGGCCCGAATCTGGCCCCCCTCTTTACTTTTCAAATTCCCTTTCCCCCCCTTCCCCCCAACGATTTATTCCCAATTTTCCCCTAAATTCCACTTTTACCCTCCCCCCCCCAACAGCAAAATAACGGCTAGTTTGGGGGGTATTTTTGTTCAAGTTAATTTTTTCAACTCTTTTAAGGTTTTTACACTCTTACCCTCCCCAACAACTATAAACGGATAGTTTTTAGGGGTATTTTGGTCTTTTGTGAAGTTTAAAAAATCTATAAATTCACACAATTTCTCTCTAATTTTTCACACCAATCTTCTTACTCTCTCTTATATAAACATTCTACATTTCTACAAGCTTTGCTACTCTTGCTAATTACTACTCTTATATTATTACTCTTGTTTACTAATTACTACTTTTGCTAAATTTTAATTACTAACTACTCCTCTTATTAATTTGTTACTCTCTAATTCTTTTGTCTAGTAATTAGTAATTAGTAATTAGTGAATTTTTATATTTATCAATTACTATTACTAATTTGTTTTAATTACTAACTCTCTCCAATTTCGAATTACCTTCAGTGATTCATTTGTTACTCTTTAATTCTTTTAATTGTTATTTCTAATTACTAATTACTGCTCTTATACTTGTGTATTTAGTTACTCTTACTAATTTTATTTTTCAATCTAGTAAAAAAGTTTAGCGTCAAATATGGCTGGATTACTGAAGAAACTGAAGCGTGGATCATCATCACGAAAAACATCATCATCATCACAAACACCACCACCAGCACAAGCGCCAGCACCACGGCCATCACAAACACCAATCCAAGCACCACCACAACCATTCGTTCCTGGACGAATGAGTACAGGCTGTATGATAGATACCCAAGCCAATTGGGAGTTCAATCAAAACATTCCAGATTTTGAATACACGCCTGATCAAGACCCCCCGCATTATAGTCAAGGACGCAGCTCGGTTGGCGAAGCTACTACTCCGTGGCATAATCTTAACCCTATGCCTGGTCATGATGAAGAAGGGCCGAGCAATGCCTCCGGTAATGAGCCAGAAGTCCAAAAGGGAAAAAAAAAGAAAGCCGAGTGTTGGAATCATTTTGATGAAGTTATGGTGGACGGCATCCGAAAAGCTCGATGTAAGTACTGTGCTAAATTATTTTCGTCTGGTAGTGGTAATGGACATCTTAACAGGCATTACCCTCAGTGTGCACCTCGACAAGGCCACGTCGAACCTACCCAAACGCAGTTATCTTTTGACGGTAAGTTATTTGTTTATAATCAGCGAGAGCAAAGAGACGGTCTCGCTGAATTTGTTATTCACGATGAACAAGCCTTTTCTTTTGCCGATAATGCTAAGCACTCTAGATATATGAACACATACGTTCAACCTTTGTACAAAAAGGTTCATAGAAACACAACTAGATCCGATGCACTCCGACAGTATAATGCTGCTAAAGCACGCCTGATCGATTATTTCGATAAATTTGACGGTAAAGTTAGTCTTACTTCTGATATTTGGCAATCTCCGTTTACTTTTGTTAGTTATACTTGTGTGACGGCCCATTGGATTGATGCAGATTGGATTATGCACAAGAGAATCATCGCTTTCGAGCTCTTTCCTTTTCCGCATGATGGAATGAACATTGCTAGTATTATATTAAAAGCATGTACCACGTTTAAATTAAAGGATAAGATTATGAGTATTAGTTTTGATAATGCTTCTAACAATACAGCTGCTGTTGATGCTTTACAGGAGAGCCTCAAACCTGTACTTTATGGTAAATTATTTCATGTTCGTTGTGTTTGTCATATAATTAATTTAATTGTTCAAGATGGTTTAGCTGCTGCAGGAGATATTCTTGTCAAAATGAGGGGTATGACAGCGTATGTTAATAGTTCGAGTCCGAGAACACAACAATTTAAAACGTTGTGTGTTGAATATAATATGCCTCGCAGGAGAGCAGTTACAGATGTGGTCCACAGGTGGAACTCTACATACCATATGCTTTTACACATTCTGGCATACAGAGAAGTCTATACGCATTTTCTACTAACCTTGTTCCCAGCCGGCTTGCCAACTCAAGAGGAATGGCAGATGGCCACATACCTAGCTGAATTTTTGGAGGTATTTTACACGTCTACCAATTTATTGTCTGGTACGTACTATCCCACCTCTCCTCTCGCTGTAATAGAAATTCTCAAGATGGCTACAATGTTAACAAAATGGAGATATATAGGACCCTTTCAGGAAATAGTAAAAGTGATGGATAAAAAGTTTAATAAATATTGGAGTGAACTGCCTGTTGTTTTTGCTGTTGCTACTTGTTTAGATCCTAGGTTAAAGTTGCATGGCGTGAACGTCTCGATACAAGAGATATCGAAATTAATGTGCTACCCAGTAGAGGACACAACCGCACTCACAGCGAAAGTGAGCAAGACATTTGAGGAACTGTTCAACCTCTATCGTAATTCTGCTGACGTGCGCGGACGAGCTTCATCATCGACTGCTGAGAGGTATTATGCGCCATACCTTAAGGGCTTTGAACATCTAGTAGCAAGACAACTACCAGGTGAAGGTACTTCTAATTCGGCAGGTTCGTCTACTTTTTTCTCTTTTAATGAGATTGGTGTATATTCAAATACTGATCATTATTCTGATTTATCAATGCAAGAACATGTTAATTTTAATTTGTTAAATTTTTGGAAACAAAATCAAAACATGTATAAAACTTTAGCCCAAATTGCACGGGATGTACTGCCAGTGCAAGCCTCCACGGTTGCTTCAGAGTCGGCATTTTCAGCGAGCGGGAGGGTTTTGGATGACAGGAGGAGTCGTCTTAACCCCGAGTCGCTCGAGCTATGTGTATGTTGGAAGGATTATCTTGATGCGAAATACCGCGAGCAAGATAAACCGATTGATGATAGGAAGAGCAGTGACTCGGATGTTGAAGTACTTCCGGATGATTAGGTAATTTCTTTTTATTTTCCTTCTCTTAAGTTTTAAGAATAAAATTTCTCACAAAATATAGTATATATATATATATATATATATAATAAGTTTTTACAAGCAAGATAGATATTTTTTCGTATATATAAAAAAATAGGTAACTTCGCCTGTTTGTTTACAAGCAGCTGGTCCCAAGCCCGGATAAAAGAGGAGGGCCTATAAACACATTTATCTTCAATGTATATGATTTATAATGAAATAAAAGGATAAAGATTTGGTTCGTTAAATTGTGAATATTGGATATGCCTAGAGTACAATTTGCTTAAATAATAACAACAAATTACCGTAATTAAAGCCTTTACCTTGAATAACAAGAAAATGCAAAAAAAAATAAAAAAATTGGGCCCGGGCCCAGCCCAAGCCCTGCCCTAAATGTTGGGCCTAGGGCCTGAGCTTGGACTGGGCCCAGATATCCCCAGATTCTTGCCCGGCCAGGCCCGTTTGGCAGCCCCCTGGCCCGGTCCCGGCCCGATGGGCTTGGGCCAAGCTGGCCCAAGCCCGGCCCATTTGACACCTCTAAAGCTAGTGGGTGCTGCCACAGAATCTCTTAGGCCCATATATGTGAAAAGAAAGCAAAACACTATTAAAACATAACCAAAAAGGATATTAGATAAACAAAGTCAAAAGAGAAGGTGAATTAGGGCATACCTTTCAAACATCACCATATCCCATAAAGTTGGAGGACCGGAGGCACTACAAAGTCAATCAAGTGGTACAAATGTGTGAGCACCGGCGTCCCCTTGTTATACTCGTGGATCTACCTGACATTCTCTAAGACCTAGAGACACCATGATTGGACGGAGTCATCCTTATTATTGAACAACGTGTCTCGGGAATCTACAATATGAAACTTCTGACATATTAATCCACCACCAGCTCCCAGTGCCCTCCACAATCATGTCCTCATAGTGCTCCTGGATGGTATTAAGCAAGACTGAGCCACCCTTTTTGAATGCCAAAGAATATACGAGCATTCTCTGCACAAGACTGTAATTTCTATCTGAGTCATAGGCCCATAAGTACTGACTAACCCCTTACCTAATGTTAACAAAGTCGTACGGGGTGACAGTCGCCTCCCAGATTGGTAGGTGAAAAGTGTTGGTGGAATCCCATGGATGCTCAGGCAAGCTTAAGACGAGCCACTTTTTCAAGATGAATATGTGGAACTTACTCAAAATTTGGGAAAACTCGGCAGTCCGTCACCTTGATCGTACTACGTGAGGGACCTTCTTCCAATAGTCCCAAACTAGGTTTGGGGATCCCCTAAGTCTAATGTTAGTGAGAAGTAGCTGGAATTAAAAAAAAAAGACAAGAGAGAATTAACTTTCAATTAGGCATTCTATCGAATAGATGATATGCGCTATCTTTTTCCTATTTTCTTTGGCAAAATCTATGTGTATCAATGTTAATTTAGCATGTTTGCATATTATAGAACAATATGGACGCATAATGGATGGATTTTATCAGTTATAACTGGCATGCCCTAGAATAATGCATAAAGGTGTGCTCAGTTTGAACGGTTGGCATTAAATATTTACCTTGTTAGTGAAGAACAGATTGGAGAGGTGAGTCACCTGATCTGGCACCAAGATACTCCTATTTTGTAGGGTTAAATCGAGACGGTCGTCCCATTTAAGTACCTTCTACATGGCCTATTTTCATCATTGGTATTTCATCGAGGCTTAGAACATGATTTGGGTTTCACTTAAAACAAAATCAGAGTTGGATGTGGTGAGATGTGGTCGAATTCAAGAATCCTATGTTTTTATGTTCGAACACATGGAAGAGAAATATGATAAGAAAGTTGGATTAGGCCCTGATTTGAATTTGGTCTGAATTTATATCTAGGTAAGGGAACCACCTTTGTGTCCTATACCCATATCGGCCATCTAGTCAATAGGCCAGTTACGCAATTTAACTATTTCATTGGGTATATCATCCGGTTCTAAAGAAAACCATCTAGCACATCTGAAAAACAAAACTAAAAACAGAGGTGGATTTGTGACTTTCAAGTCAGATATCCCATTTTCCAACTCTAGAGGATGAGTTGGCTTATCCTGATTATGTCGCTTGACGGTCAACCACTTCCCATGTCGTTTACCTATTCTTGAGTGCCTCTTCCCCCTCCTTTTGTGTACATCAAGACGATCAATCGTCATTACTATTGGCTCTACCTCTATAATGGTAATCCTTTGTCGTTGTTACCGTTAGCTCTACCTCTTAGTCATAAATCCTCAGTGAGTCTAAACAACCAATCATCATTATTACTGGCTCTACCTTTAGGCACGTTGATCTCCTCATTCACCTAAGCAATGAATCATCATTACTATTAGCCCTGGCTCTTACACTGTGAGTTTTCCAAATCACTAGATGATCAATTGTTGTATTGTTGGCTTTAGCTTCTAAGGGTGCGCTCTTATGGCCAAGCGACCAATTATTATTATTGTTGGCTCCTGCCCTTTGTCATAATTGTTGGTGCATCTAGATGACAACCCGTTGTTACTGTTGGCTCTAACTTCTTAATGTGCTTCCATGTTCATCTCTAAGAGACCAATCATCATTATTATTGTCTCCAACTCTTAGACTCGACTTTTAGTATCAGTAGATGACCAATTGTCATTACTGCTGGCTCCAGATTCTAGGAGTGTGCCTTCTACCTAAGCAACCAATCGTTGTTACTGTTGGGTTTAGCTCCAGATAATGGTTATTCCATTGTAGTATTCCTAAACGTCTCTCATTTTTCTTTGAGTCATTGTTATCGTTGGCTTTAGCTCCAGACAAGGTTCAATCTCACCTCCTTCCAGATATTGTTCGATGACTAACTGTTTTTATTGTTGGCTCTAGCCTCGAGCGATATCTTAAGCCTACGAATTACATAGGTCTAATTCTTTTTTCAAGGCTATGTAGGAAGCCTTACGGAGGTTAGATATCAAATATGTGTGGGTCTTTAAGTCAATCATAAAGCTTGTAGTCTTTTTCGTATCTCTATTACAAAAAAAGCGTTGCTTTTTGGTGATGTTGCTCGCGGGTGAGTTCTTACCTCGAGGGGCTCTATAAACACGCCATTTTTCTAGCCCTATTTTATGTTGTTCATATATAAATATTATTGGGCTTTGCTTTTCAGTTAAGTTTTATTAACAGCATTGGTCTAGGCCTAATAATAAATAGTGAACTTCTTTAACTAAGTCCAGCCTAATTAGAGTTCGTATTGTTAGAGACCAGTCCACATAAAATCTAGTCCAGTTAGCAGATGAGTCCAATGAGTAGTCCAGTCCAGTATGTAAGGTCTAGATAGGATATGGAGATCATAGCTTGATTTGGAAAGGATTTTGAGTGGATTCCTAGAATCTGAATTATCCCATGTGTTTTGAGGGTTCTTTTATCCAAATTTGGGGTGTTTACCCCCAGATTTGGTTTAAAACAATGTCAGATAAGGGGATAGAATTGGCTAGTTTTTGATAAACCGACCGATAACCTTGATTAATTGGTCAGTAAGGGGCATTTTAGATTTTTTGCTTTAATTTTGTGTTTATCTTTTGGGAAAGACATAAACAACCAAAATGGTCTGTTTATCATCTTACAGTCATCACTCGGACTATAGGAGAAAAGAACCTTTTTTCACAAGAATAAATTTGAAGAAATCAAGAGAGAAGAATGATACAATTTCCAATTCAGAATCCCTCGACCAACCTCATTCCATTGTGGAGTCACCCCAGCCTCATATCGAGCAGTCAATGTGAGCTAGGTCTTCAGGTGTTCTATTTATTCCATTTCTTCTAGCTTTTGCCTTTCATGTTCAATTTCTTAGGTTTTGTGGTTTAGGCGAGGAGTCTTAGACTCATTTCCTCTTCCCCGTGACTGGATTTTGGTCCAAAAAGATAAAATATAAAAGTTGGAATTAGAATTCAGATAGGAATTGAAGTCTAACAGTATCATAAGTGTATTCAAATTAGGACTCTGTTTTAGTTAGAATTCTAGAAGTACTAGTGAAATAGAATTCTAAACACACTAACCTCCCGTAGGGTCAATCAGAACTACATGGTTTTGATTGACCATGTAGATCGAATTAATTTATGTAGTAGAGACTATTAAGGTACAACTCGGTACCTAACACGTTCCCCTAATTCCCCAAACCTGGGTATTTTTTAGCCTAATATTTTATATGTCTAGTGACAACTATTATACGCAATATTTAGCATCAATTGGCATAACTGATTTTTTGGCAACCTTTAGTGAGATTTTTAGTGAAGCTGGGTGCAATAGGCAATTAATGAAAATAAAAGGAGGTTAGTTAAAATTTTAATTTCATTGGGGTTTTCAGATAATAATATAATTTTCTTTATTTGTCAACTTATAATTTTAGAAAGTAAACTTAGTAAGGAAACATAGGAGAAGAAAGAGGAGAAAAATCAGCATATGTATTCACATCAACATTTTCGGTTATAGAGAGAAACATAAAAATTGGGGGGGGGGGGAGGGAGAGAGAGAATTGGCGTTGGATTCTGGTGAGGTGATTAGATTTTTAATAATCCTCTCTTACAATGTTATACAATGCTTTTTGTGCATTTTTTAAGCTGTAGAGGTGTGTAATTTATGTGTATGTGTGACGGGTTACTGCGCTGCCGTGATGTTCGCGAGCACGCGTGCGAGCGTGTAGGGACAAGGGATGTGAGTAGCCGTGAGGGGTGTGTGGTGAGCAGCCATGGCCACGAGGTTGTGTGCGTGCGTGCGTGCGTACGCACGCGTGTGTGCGTGTATTGTGTGTTTAGTACGTGTCTTGAGTGTGTGTGTGTGTGTGTAAGGGGCAAGAAAAAAGGACTGTCTTGAGTGTGTGCAGCGTGTGTGTGAGATGAGTTGGGTGGGTGTAAAGGGCACGAAAGGAGAGGACTAACGTAAGGCGGTGATTTATATGTTTGTGTGTGTTTTGTGTAGGGTTGTGCATGTAATACTGTGTGTGATTGTAGAGAGAGAGAGAGAGAGAGAGAGAGAGAGAGAGAGAGAGAGAGAGTGTGTGTGTGTGTGTGTGTGTGTGTGTGATTTGAGTGGGGGTGTGTCTGATTTTAATGTGTGTATCAGTGCATGCATTGTGTGTGTATGTAATTACAGTATTTGTCTGTGTGCATGAGTATGTGCGGGTGTGTGTTTTTTGTGTGTAGAGTGTGTAAGTGTATTTATGTGTGTAATGTGTATAAGGAGTGCATGAACAGGTTTGTATGTGTCTGAGTTTATTTATGGAAGAGAACTGTCCGTGAAAAAAGAAGAAAAAGAAGAAGAAGAAGTGAGTTAGTGGGTTTAGGCTGTTGAATAGCCCCCAGTGCTTGCAAAAGTGTACCACATGCTCGGTTGTGCTTATTGCATCCGCGGGTTGACATATATTGATTGTTTTCACATAAAATTTTGCAGTAGGGTAACTTAAGCTATATAGAATTTCTGACAATTTTTTCTGAATTTTTTAGTATTTTTCTTAAGGTTCAATATTCAAAAATTTATTTAGAGCCTTTAAAATTCATATTAAATTCTAAAAAAGTTATGGAAATTTTTATGATTTAAAGAAGGTCCAATTTAAATTTGAGAAATTTCTGAGTTGATTTGATACTTTTATCTGTATTGCGTTTGATTTAGTGAAACGGATTATTTAAAAATGTTTTAATACTTTTTAAATTCTGATTTCAGTTTGTATAATTTTATACATTTTTCAAGCTATTAGAAACATTATGGGACTTTGGTTTGAGTTAGAAATAATCCAAACTATTTATGGACTTTTATTTTATTTATGGAAATATTTTTTTAAACAGAAAAATATTCAAAAATTAAGATATATAGTATTTTCATCTTATATGCTGTTTTAAACTACAAAATTATTTTTTCGAGATTTTATTGTGAACTTTGAGGTGTGGTTAAACTTTGGGGTTGTGTTAGGGTTTCTAGGTAGTTTGGCTGTATGTGGGAACCATTCGGGTTTGCGTTATTTCGAGAGCGAGAGTGAGCAATGTCAGGATATTTGATATTGAGATCATGGTGTCGTAGCATAGATTGGGTTCTAATAAATGATTTGTCCAATTTTGATTAATTCAGAAGATTTCCAGTTAAGGTTCTCTAACTTAACTTAACTTTGCACTGAGAAAAGTATTTCCATCTGAACCCAATGTTCATTGGCGTGTATTCGATATTTATTCTTTCAGTTTGTTTGTGACCATCATTGGACTCTGAATTTGAATTGATAACTGTGTTATTGCCATTGAAACCCCATTATCGAGCCTACAAATTATTGGAATTCATGTTGATGCTCATCTTGTATTACACGTCGAGCATTTAATTATGTGTTGAATTAGCAATTATTGTCCTTATGTGTGTTGCATGAGAGTTTTATTGGTGCGTATTGGAGGTAGTTGGTGTGTATTGGAAGGAATTGGTGTGTTTACTGCATGGGATGCAGGCTAGTACCTTGATGGAGAACTTTTTGTACATACGCATATGTAATTTGTGTTACTGAGCACAGCCTGCGTGGTTTTTCTAATCTGTTACACCCTGCATTGCCAGTGTGGCTTTGCCAGAACTCATGTTCATTATCATTTGAAATTGTTTGCATTGTATCTGAAAGTAATATTGATATTTGATCGAATAGGATTGAGTTGAAAAGCTTTCCATATTGTTATCAAATCATTTATGAACCACTGTACTCACTTTGTTTTGTAACATCCCGGAATTTCCGGAACGTTAACACTCACTCTATCAAATGCACTCAGACAATTATGACTTCAAATCAAGCAATTTAGAACCATCAGTCCGTCAGAGCAACTAAACCATTGAGTATAATAATACTCTTAGCGTACAATTATACTTGAACACATCAAATCTAAGCTAACAATTCTAAATAACCATATTGGCCCACGTAGGGGTTCTAAAGGCTAATACTGAAACTTAAGTTCTCTTCCGCTCGGCTCTGATCTAGTCCACACCCAATGCGATCTATTGTTGGTTATCACCTGTGGAAAGGAAGTCAAAGGGGAGTGAGCTTTTGAGAGCTCAGTAAGGTCGCTCAAACGAAGAAATTATGAAATAGTTTACGAATACAAAACGATGTTGGTTTTGTTCAAAGAAACAATTCGATGATAATTTCCAGAATTTTCACAACGATTACAACTAATTCGATCAGGTATTAATATGACTGTCAAATACGATGCAAACATCACAAACGCAATTGAACATGAGTTGCAAAGCCACACAGGCAATGCGGGGTAATCACTTAGCAAAGCCACAAAGGCGATGTTCATTAACACTTTTCACCGGCTAGTCCATCAAGGTACTAGCCCACACCAATACACTGGCTAGTCCGTCAAGGCACTAGCCCATACCAATACACCGGCTAATCCGTCAAGGTACTAGCCCACACCAGTATCCTCCAATATACACCAAATCCCGCCAACACACCAATGCAGAAAACTCATGCCAATTAACAGAATGACAACAAATCGACAATGCAACATGTTATTCAATGCTCGATGGACAACAAATATTGAGCACCGATAAGAGTTTCAATAAACGATTTAAGGCTCAATTGAAGGTTTTTTCAGGCAAACAATGCGACTTAATCAAAATAATAGAATCCAAAAGAATAGCGATAACAATTCAGAAAAAACATCTATGAGGACAAATAGAGGAAACTAGGTTTCAGAAGAAATCCCTTACCTCAGTCCAAGCTATGCACTCGCTGCTATTCAACCTCGTTCAAACCTCGAATTCACCTAAACGGGCAAATTAATTTATTAGAATTCAACCTAGCCTCACCAACTATTAACATAATGTTAAATCCTAATCGTTGCTCCCACTGACACTCTTAACGTAACCGAAAACGAATCAGATTTCTCGAACGACTAAACCTAACAGATAACCACGCACACTCTGAAAAGCATTAAGACACTCCAAAAATGATACAAAATTACTATAAAATACTTTTGTACCTTAAAACACTATAAAAAGTTATAATATAAGTTTTCTGATTTTTTGGATATTTTTGAATTAAAAACGATTTTCTTAAATACCAGAAAAGCCCAAAATAACAATTAATGCTTCTATTTCAAATCAGAGTTCCATAATGATAGCTTTATAATATGTAAGAAAAATAAAGAAATCAAAATTGAAATTTAAAAGGGCACCGAAACTATTTTAAAATCATTTGTTTCATTAAATCAGATGCGATACAGGTTAGTGTACTAAATCAACTCAGAAATTAATGAAACTTAAACTGAGTTGTCTTTTTACTATAAAAGCAATGCTGTAATTTTTACGGAATTTAATATTAATAGCAATTGCTCAAAACAAATTTTAGGATAGCTCCACTTCCAAAAATATTAAAAATATAAAACGACATCAGAAAAATATGAAATTTTCACAGAACTTATAATATTGTACTAAGAACCTGCGTGTAAAGTTTCAGAATTTTTGGACATTGGTACGGTGCTCAAGAGACACGTGGTAAAACTGTGCAAGCACAGTGTACCACTCCACTGCACAGACCCATTACTGTTCACCTGTCTTCTTCCTTTCTTCCACTCCACACAGCCTTCTTCCCAGAACAAACTCACTCGCATGCCTGGTTCGTTCATTTCCTATACACACACACACATCAATACCATTTCAAATGCCATGTCTCCTACTTCTTCTTTCATTTCATTTACACATATGTAATATGTTTCCTTCACAAAACTCACACAAACAGGCCATAGGCAAACCCATATACTCGTCACAAAGCAGCTTCACTCCCTTGCTAATGCACAGATTTACACACCCACGCATTATATTCACAGATTTGGCCACCATGCCCAGTGCATGTCTCTCTTTCTTTCTTCCTTTTTCACTCACCACTTTACCTTATACCCACATATATGACACACACACACACACACACACACACACACACATATATATATATATATATATATATATATATATATCCAACACTCACGTTTGCAGGTTGCACCATGGCAGGCTATTGCACCTCTCACAAGTTCAGTCATCACATAAAGACATACCTTGCCACTCATAGAACTCACGCACCAGAGCAACGACCCACGTAACCGCACTCTCTTGCCCAGCTGCCTTCACAGCAAGCTGCCCATGCGCTCAAATTCCCCTCTTCTTTTGTGCAGCTATAGGTGTTATGAAAAATCACTCCACATGGTGCAAGACAGCCCCTTATCTCTGGTTCCTTCCCAAATCCATATCCCTTCATACCACTGCTATACGCACTCGAACATTCGAATGTTTACGGCATCCACATGGCTGCTTTCTCCCCATATATATATATATATAACCCACCATTTCTCACAGACCCATTACCTGAATGTATATTAATTCCTACAGTTTAAACTGCCTCATGGCAGTGTTTCGTCCCCTGTAAACACACGTTTTTCTCTCTCTTTTAAGCACATATACAGATTACATGCATACACACGAACACCCTTCCAGTTTTCTGCCTTTACTGTAAGCATCCCTTAATCCCTTAAATCCTTAAATAACCAAGAGAAAAAGGATGAGAAACTTACTGGAAAGCTTCGCCGGAAATCTTGTCACCGTTCCTTCTCTCTCTCACTCTCTCTCTCTCTAGAGCAGTTGGTTGACGGCCGAAAATGCCTTGGACGGCTGTGCTGTTTCAACAAAAGTGTATATATATATATATATACACACACATGTGGAGTGAAACCCTAGTTAGACTAAAAAGAAAACCTACTCTTTATTTGTCGCTAATTCTTCTAACACAAAATTAATATTGCCAAAACGATCCCAAAACATAATATTTACGCTACATGATGTGCAATGAAAATTATAAACGGGTCGTCACGCCATCCCGTTCGACAATTCATCGCTAATCAGTACACCGCTAATAGTTGTTAAATAAAAAATGTTAACACCAAAAATTTGTCACCAAATTTTTTTTTAAATCAAGCCGTTAAAAATATCGGGGTATTACACTCTCCCCACCTTATAAAAATTTCGTCCTCGAAATTTCACATACTTATAATTCCCAAGCACTACGCTTTCACTATTTAACTTCCCAAGTAAAAGTATCATCGAATGTTATACAGGACCGCCAACTATTAATCAATAACATCAATAGTAGCCTTGACAATTCCACAACTTCAAATATTCTACCTTTGTATAAGGTTCAAATTATAACTTAGAATATGATGCCTCAGAATCAATCGATCCATATATCAACGCCTAAATGAAGTAAACCGAAAGTGTACCTGGGACCACCTCATTGGATGTTGTAGCATCCTGAGCAGACATAGCAAACAGTTTGGCTGATGTCCTAGGCCTCTGCTCCTGCTTAGTCTGTGCCTGTGGAGTTTGGCCCTGCTGAATCTGACCTCCTGCCAAGCGAGGTGCACTACTTATTGCTAAACTAACTGTAGGAACAGGGCTGAGAGTTGATTGACTCTCCCACATTGAGGGACAGTTTCGAACCTGATGATTCATACTGCCACACTTGAAACATCCCCCAGTAAGTCTGTAGCATGGTCTACCACCATGGCTCCTCCCACACATAGGACACATAACTGTCGAAAATGTTGACCCTGAACTCTGAATTGGTCTAGCTCCAACGCTCTGTGTTCTTCTAAATTCGACACTCTGCCCTGACCTAATTCCCTGAGCCTGTCCTATCCTCTGACTTTGAGCACCCTGTTGTGCTGAATTAGAGAACTTCTGACGCTTATCAGTCTCTAAAGTTCTACTATCCTCTCTATCCTTCTTTTGGCCGCCTTGTCGTTGTTCAAACCTTCTCTTGCTGTCTGACCTAGACTGTTCCAATGCACGTGCCAGATCAACACACTCCACATAGCTAGATAACCTAGCAGAGATCACTCCATCTCTCAAACCAGGCCTGAGTCCCCACTCAAACTTTCGGCATCTATCAGCCTCTGTTGGTGACATCCTATCCGCAAATCTCGCCAGTCGCGAGAACCTCATCTCATACTCATCTACCGTCTCTCGATCCGCCTGGGTTACATTGGCAAACTCTCTCAACATCTGTTGACAGTAACTTACAGAGAAATATCGATTGTTGAATAGTTCTTTAAACCGTTCCCAAGTCATCTCAGGCTTTTGCTGAGGAGTCATACCAGTCTCTACCATCTTCCACCACTGGTCGGCCTCACCCCTCAGCTTGTAAACCACGAATTCCACCCTCTGCTTCTCACTACATTTGATAGCGCGAAAGATCTTTTTCATCTCGACTATCCAACCCTCTGCCTCTTTAGGATCTACTGATCCACTAAAATTTGAAGCGTTCTGCTTGTTAAACTCAGTCAAGGTACTTCCCTCTTGAATTTGTTGCTGTGGCTGAATAGGATTTTGCATACCCTGCTGTTGACTAACCAGATTCTGGGCCATAAATGCCAAAATCTGATTCATGGTATTTAGAGTTGCAGTCATGGGTTCTGGATTTTGCTCCTGTTGCTCTACATGGCGTACTTCCCCAGCTGGGATCTCCTGATCTCTATTACGACCCCCAGTACGACCACCCCGGCCCCTGGCTTGGCCTCCATGACCCCTGGTGCCAGCTCTACGAGTTCGTGCCATGCTATAACAAATAAACTACTATCAGAGTCTGTAAACACATCCTTTCATATATAAACGACTATGCAAATTTAAAATTTCTAATAATATATATCATCAAATACACCTTCATCAAAACGATCTCATATGTCTATCCACTAGTACGGTTCACTAAATTATTAAGTCTTTTCCTAACCCTAATATCGAAACCTAAGCTTCCTCTCACAAGTTTCTAAAGTCTACAGAATCGTGATACCTAAGCTCTGATACCAACTGTAACATCCCGGAATTTCCGGAACATTAACACTCGCTCTATCAAATGCACTCAGACAATTATGACCTCAAATCAAGCAATTTAGAACCATCAGTCCGTCAGAGCAACTAAACCATTGAGTATAATAATACACTTAGCGTACAATTATACTTGAACACTTCAAATCTAAGCTAACAATTCTAAATAACCATAATGGCCCACGCAGGGGTTCTAAAGGCTAATACTGAAACTTAAGTTCTCTTCCGCTCGGCTCAGATCTAGTCCACACCCAATGCGATCTATTGTTGGTTATCACCTGCGGAAAGGAAGTCAAAGGGGAGTGAGCTTTTGAGAGCTCAGTAAGGTCGCTCAAACGAAGAAATTATGAAATAGTTTACGAGTACAAAACGATGTTGGTTTTCTTCAAAGAAACAATTCGATGATAATTTCCAGAATTTTCACAACGCTTACAACTAATTCAATCAGGTATTAATATGACTGTCAAATACGATGCAAACAATCACAAACGCTATTGAACATGAGTTACAAAGCCACACAGGCAATGCAGGGTAATCACTTAGCAAAGCCACAAAGGCGATGTTCATTAACACTTTCCACCGGCTAGTCCATCAAGGCACTAGCCCACACCAATACACCGGCTAGTCTGTCAAGGTACTAGCCCACACCAGTATCTTCCAATATACACCAAATCCCGCCAACACAGCAATGCAGAAACTCATGCCAATTAACAGAATGACAACAAATCGACAATGCAACATGTTATTCAATGCTCGATGGACAACAAATATTGAGCACCGATAAGAGTTTCAATAAATGATTTAAGGCTCAATTGAAGGTTTTTTCAGGCAAACAATGCGACTTAATCAAAATAACAGAATCCAAAAGAATAGCGATAACAATTCAGAAAAAACATCTATGAGGACAAATAGAGGAAACTGGGTTTCAGAAGAAATCCCTTACCTCAGTCCAAGCTATGCACTCGCTGCTATTCAACCTTGTTCAAACCTCGAATTAACCTAAACGGGCAAATTAATTTATTAGAATTCAACCTAGCCTCACCAACTATTAACATAATGTTAAATCCTAATCGTTGCTCCCACTGACACTCTTAACGTAACCGAAAACGAATCAGATTTCTCGAACGACTAAACCTAACGGATAACCACGCACACTCTGAAAAGCATTAAGACACTCCAAAAATGATACAAAATTACTATAAAATATTTTTGTACCTTAAAACACTATAAAAAGTTATAATATAAGTTTTCTGAATTTTTGGATATTTTTGAATTAAAAATGATTTTCTTAAATACCAGAAAAGCCAAAATAATAATTAATGCTTCTAATTCAAATCAGAGTTCCATAATTTTCATGATAGCTTTATAATATGTAAGAAAAATACAGAAATCAAAATTGAAATTTAAAAGGGCACCGAAACTATTTTAAAATCATTTGTTTCATTAAATCAGATGCGATACAGGTTAAAGTACTAAATCAACTCAGAAATTAATGAAACTTAAACTGAGTTGTCTTTTTACTATAAAAGCACTGCTGAAATTTTTAAGGAATTTAATATTAATAGCTATTGCTCAAAACAAATTTTAGGATAGCTCCACTTGCAAAAATATTAAAAATATCAAACAACATCAGAAAAATATGTAATATGTAATATGTTTCCTTCACAAAACTCACACAAACAGGCCATAGGCAAACCCATATACTCGTCACAAAGCAGCTTCACTCCCTTGCTAATGCACAGATTTACACACCCACGCATTATATTCACAGAATTGACCACCATGCCCAGAGCATGTCTCTCTTTCTTTCTTCCTTTTTCACTCACCACCTTACCTTATACCCACATATATGACACACATATATATATATCCAACACTCACGTTTGCAGGTTGCACCATGGCAGGCTATTGCACCTCTCACAAGTTCAATCATCACATAAAGACATACCTTGCCTCTCATAGAACTCAAGCACCAGAGCAACGACCCACGTAAACGCACTCTCTTGCCCAGCTGCCTTCACAGCAAGCTGCCCATGCGCTCAAATTCCCCTCTTCTTTTGCGCAACTATAGGTGTTATGAAAAATCACTCCACATGGTGCAAAACATATATATATATATATATATATATATATATATATATATATATATATATATATATATAGGGAGAAAGCAGCCATGTGAATGCCGTAAACATTCGAATGTTCGAGTGCGTATAGCAGTGGCATGAAGGGATATGGATTTGGGAACGTAACCGCACTCTCTTGCCCAGCTGCCTTCACAGCAAGCTGCCCATGCGCTCAAATTCCCCTCTTCTTTTGCGCAACTGTAGGTGTTATGAAAAATCACTCCACATGGTGCAAAACAGCCCCTTATCTCTGGTTCCTTCCCAAATCCATATCCCTTCATGCCACTGCTATACGCACTCGAACATTCGAATGTTTACGGCATCCACATGGCTGCTTTCTCCCTATATATATATATATATATATATAGGGAGAAAGCAGCCATGTGGATGCCGTAAACATTCGAATGTTCGAGTGCGTATAGCTGTGCCATGAAGGGATATGGAAACCATTTCTCACAGACCCATTACCTGAATGTATATTAATTCCTACAGTTTAAACTGCCTCATGGCAGTGTTTCGTCCCCTGTAAACACACATTTTTCTCTCTCTTTTAAGCACATATACAGATTACATGCATACACACGAACACCCTTCCAGTTTTTTGCCTTTATTGTAAGCATCCCTTAAATCCTTAAATAACCAAGAGAAAAAGGATGAGAAACTTACTGGAAAGCTTCGCCGGAAATCTTGTGACCGTTCCTTCTCTCTCTCACTCTCTCTCTCTAGAGCAGTTAGTTGATGGCCGAAAATGCCTTGGACGGCTGTGTTGTTTCAACAAAAGTGTATATATATATATATATATATATATATATATATATATATATATATATATATATATATATATATATATACACACACGTGTGGAGTGAAACCCTAGTTAGACTAAAAAGAAAACCTACTCTTTATTTGTCGCTAATTCTTCTAACACAAACTTAATATTGCCAAAACGATCCTAAAACATAATATTTATGCTACATGATGTGCAAGGAAAATTATAAATGGGTCGTCACGCCATCCCGTTCGACAATTCGTCACTAATCAGTACACCGCTAATAGTTGTTAAATAAAAAATGTTAACACCAAAAATTTGTCACCAAATTTTTTTTTTAAAATCAAACCGTTAAAAATATCGGGGTATTACATGTTTTTTCCTTTAGCGACCTTACTGAGCTCTTAGAAGCTCACCCTTATTTGATTTCTTTCTGAGGTAAGGATCACCAGTAGATTGCTTAGGATTTGGTTTAGAGCCGGGTGAGAGAGTTAGTATTTAGTTATCGTATTGGTCATTAGAACCCCTGTGTGGATAAACTTTGCTAGTTTATTATTCAGATTTAAAGTTTAATTTTCCAATTATGACTATACACTAAGAGTATTACATCACTTAATGGTTTAACTGCTCTGATAATGGTTGTTCATTGGGTTGTGAAGATATTATTGCCTTTGTGTAATTGATCGAGAGTGGAACACGTTCCAAATTTTTAGAGCATTACACTTGGTATCAGAGCATAGGTTAATGATTTTGTAGACTTTATAAATTGAATGTATGCTAGGATTCTTATATGTTTGACGGGAAGACTAGAGGAAAACCTTAATATTCTTACTTGAACGATAGGATAGCACATATACGTGAATTCCTTAGATGAACGTATATTTTATGATTGCATTCTTGTTGTTGTAGGATATGGTTGGGGTACATAATGATGCTCACCTTGGCTTGGGGGGGGGGATCAAAGATGATTTGTTTGTTAAGCAACCCTTTGAGGAGGATTCTGAGGAGGGCACTGATGACGATCCAGAGGAGATGGAAGAGCCAAAAAAAGGTTCAATAGAAATTGAATTAGAAGGACCTGTTGAAGAAGAGGATGAAGTTGAGCACTTCAATCATGAGGACCCTAAACCGAATAAATGGAAGCAAAAGTACTTCCTAATGGTTCGTAAGAGGGTGAGCTGATACTTCGTTTGGCATTCATGAAGATCGATACTAAATAAGCGATGGAGGAACTAGAAGCCAAACACAAGAATGAAAAGCAAGATCTGATTTTGACTCTAGAGGACGCAGTGGACGCCAACGACAAAGTTTTCTGACAAATGTAGGGGATTATCTGGGAATGCCCTGCAAAAAAGTCCTTACCTGTGGATACGCGAGCATTGCTTCTAGACAAGGAGCATTGGAGGCATGAACTATTTAAGGAACGTTTTTTGTTTTTCCTAGACTAAGATTTTTGCGTAACCATAGAGTCTGTTTTATCGTAAAATAAGTAGAACTACATCATTTGTAACCAATAAGAGTGGAAAATTTTATAATACAAAATTGACCTTATTTACGATCGTAACCTTAAATTGCATCATTTTCCTGAAATGTGTTTGCACAACTCTAATAGTAGTTTACTTGTTACCATATGGCATGCCCTTGTAGATCTGGCAATAGAGGTTGCAGAGGCCTAGCCAGAGGCTAAGGAGGATGTACTCGAGGCCACGAGGTCCTAGTTGGGGAGGTACCCCATGTAGAGCAGTTGCAGTAAAACCCAGAGGCAATTAGTGTAGGAGTGTAGCATTCTGCAACCTTAAGCACTATAAAAAGGGCCTTTGGTCTTCATTTTTCAAGGGGAGAAAGCTGATCTCTTTAGAGCTTGGACCATTTCTTCGTAAAGTGATTCATATCTCTCTAGTGAATCTTAGCTATTCATATTCATTTTAGTAGTCCTTTTAGTCTCTGCATCGTAGATCATCTAGAAAGTATCCTGAGTCTTCGAGACAAGTTACTTCCAGAGGTATCTTTATTTAGTTTTTAGTGTTGAAATCACTGTAAGAGTCGTCTTCCAATCCCGTAGTCATATTTCTATTCAATAACACAAAAAGAGTCTTTTACATTTGTTTGTCTAAGTCTAGGACCGAAATATAGATTACCTCCCGTAGGACCAAAGTCAAACTACGACGGTCTTGATTCCAATTAGTATGACCAGATACGTAAGCAATTTGACCTCTGATGTCGAGTTCAAGACAAAAACATAAAATAAACTGAGGGTATATTTTATTATATTTTGCGTGTTATATGTTTTAAAGGCCGACAATCAATATAAATGAAGTAGAGATGGAAAGGGCATAGCGGGTGCTTAACACCTTCTCATTGTGTAATTTAGTCCCTAAACCCATCTCCCAGTTTTGATAGATTAGTTGTCCTTTTGGACATTTTAGAGTCATTTCCTGGTTTTGTTTTATTTTTTCAAATGAAATAAGATGTTGACTCCTAAAATCCTTTATCGTTAGGAAATTTCTTTGGAAGCGATTAGCTACAGTGGTGACTCTGCTGGGGAGGACTAGACTTGAAAATTTTTCATTGATTTACTGGCCTTGTTATAGTTTTTGTGGCATGTACAAATGTGATATAATTGTGGTATTTGTGCTCTTATAGCTTACACACGGGCATGTCATACCCAACCACTCACTCGAGGGTAACAGTTGAAGCCCTTGGTCCTTCTGATCTCAAGGTGATCTTTTGATTGTGCCCTCAACTCCCCAGCCTCCTACTTAAGGGACCTCCTAGTATTTTTGGTATATTAAACGACTTGTACGCGTACTGGTGATCGTCCATTATCAACTTTTTGAGTTATGGGCAGGAGGTATATGGTACAGTCAAGCCAATAAGAGTGACCTTTACACCAACATTAAGAGCGGAACCACACACCTTGACCATTTAGTGTTTTGTCTCTTGTTGGGAAAAACCTGTATTTGGCCTACGACAAGTTGGTAGGAAAACCAACCAACATTCTGTTAGCTAAGTTGGTAATTTTGCAAAAAGTGTAACTTTTTCGAGCTGTCTAAAATAATTATAGGTTGTTTGAAAAATAAAAATGTAATAATTTTGAGCAATATTCGGGTATTAGTACAGTATAGAAGCGTAAAATGATTTTTGGGGTAGAAAGTATGTAATTATGAAAACTGGCTACTTTGTAGTTTTCAAAAATAGTATGATATGTGTCAAATTTTAGAGAAAACCTTCTCTTAATATGATGCCACCTCCTACTTTTTTCTAAAAGAATGCGAAATACGCATAATTCTAGCTTCACAGTTCATCCAAGTAGCGCTAAGATGTATCGAAATTTGGGGGACATGTTTTGGTGGAACGATATGAAAAGAGAGATAGCGGATTTTGTAGCTCGATGCCTTACTTGTCAGCAAGTTAAAGCAGAACATCAATGACCTACTGGACCTTTGCAACCTCTTAATATCCCTCAGTGGAAGTGGGAATGTATTGCCATGGACTTAGAAGACATGTTTAGGGCTTGCTCATTAAACTTCAAGTATAGTTGGGGTGATCAATTTCCACTTGTGGAATTTTCATACAACAATAGCTTCCAGGCTAGTATTGGTATGGCCCCGTTTGAGTCCTCGTATGGTCAGAGATGTAGAACGCCTATTTGCTGGTTTGAGGTTGGAGAGGAGAAACTTTTGGGTGCCTTGGGGCCTGGGATAGTGCAAGTTACCTCTGAGAAAGTTCGTTTGATCAAGGATAATTTGGTAGCGGCTCAAAATCGTCAAAAGAGTTATGCGGATAGTAGGAGACGTGAGCTAGAGTTCGAAGTGGGAGATCACATATTTTTCAAAGTATCGCCTTAGAAGGGAGTAATGCGTTTCCAGAATAAGGGAAAGCTTAGCCGAAGATTTATCGGACCCATTTGAGATCTTGCGGAGAGTCGGACCTGTCGCTTACCAAGTTGCCTTACCTCCCAGTTTGTCACAAATACATGATGTATTTCATGTATCAGCCTTAAGGAAATATGTTCCACATCCTTCGCATGTCATTCATTTTGAACCTGTAGAGATTCAGGAGGATTTATCATACAAGGAACGCCCAGTGGAAATTTTGGACCGCAAGGATAAGATTTTGTGCACAAAAACCATAAGTTGGTTAAATTGCTTTGGTGAAACCATTCGGTGAAAGAAGCCACATGGGAACTCGAGGATTCTATTCACGAAAAGCACCCTCAACTCTTTGACGTTTAAGGTACGTTTTAATTTTGCGAACGGAGTTCTTTTAAGGGGGAGAATGTAATACTCTGAAAATTTTCTTTTCCTTATGCGAAATTATTATTTTAAGTAAATAAGTTTGTGGTCTTTTTGATAATATTAAAAAAAAATTTAACGTTTTTTAAATTTTCGGTCAAATGAAAATGGGTTTTTCTTCGAATGAAAAGTTTTGCTTCGAATGAAAATGGGTCTTGCTTCTAATGAATAGTTTTGTTTCAAATGAGAAGTGTTTAAAGATCATAATGAGCTATTCTGAAGTGTTCATTCGAATTAAAAGTTTCAGTTCAAATGAAAACTAATTTCAGTCGAATGTAAAAAAAATTTTAAAAAAACCTTTTTTTAACATTTTCGCGTCTGCTGGATTCGGTAGAAGGAAAGTCTTTTTCCTTCGAATGAAAACTTAAAAATTTTCCTTGTCTCGTATAAATAGTTGTCCTATTTCTTTTCTAGCCTTTTTGGGTCCTTTGTTCCTTTTGTTCTCTGTTTCTTTTCCTTTTCGGTGGGGAGAGAGAGAGAGATTAGAAAGCTCCTTTGGTATTAAGGTGGTGCTTTAAGGTTTTTCCTTGTTCGAAAAGCTTATTGAGGTAAGGGTATATACGATTTTTACTGTGGCAAGGTTTTTTCAAAATTCCAACGTTTATGTTCATCCAAGTTGGTTTATCCATATTGGTTTGTATTTGAATTATTCCACTTTTTCCCTCTTTGAGAACATTGTTTACCCTTTTCGTTTGTGCATGATGACACATCTTTGAATTCGTACACATGTGACCATCAATTAAGATTGACGTTGACTTTGTTGAACAAATCTCAAAATAGAGAGGGTCCTCTGGACACATGTTTATTATACTAGAGAGCCGAAGCCTCCTAGTATGCTCCGGAGCACACGTTTGGTGTTTGTATGTTTGGTTCGACATTTGGGTCTTATGACCACCATAGTCATCGCATGTTTGTAGAATACCCTACATATAATTGAAATGTGTTTTGGGTTAAATGCTAATCTTTGATACTTCGATATTAGATAGCAAGACATGATTGGTCCATTTCCTTTAATATTGTTATTAGATTATGCCATTATTCCTTGACATCTTACCATTTGTTACCCTACTGGGTTATTTGCGCTCACCCCTTTTGTCTTCTTACCTTGCCTTTGCCACAGGTGAAGAAAGTGACTCTTGATTCTTATGGTAGCTTTGGGGAGCTATGAGATTTTGCTTTTTGGCTTGATAAACTTTGTAGTTATATTCTTTTGGGAACTTTACCTGGTTGGGGCAATTTCATAGAATTGTTTGTATAACTATTTGTCTGCTATGATTAAAAATTGTTTTGTTATAGAATATTCAATGGAAGAAACACTTGAGATTGGATAACTTTTGTTCTATGGATATATATATATATATATATATATATATATATATATATATATATATATATATGTCTCATTTTGGAGGTTTTAGTTGCTCTGTTTATACCGTTATCATTTGAATGGTAATAGTTTATCATGAGGTGTGCTTTGTAGTCGCGGCCTCCGGGTTTGGGGGCATGACAAGATTGGTATCAGAGCTTAGGCTTGTGATTCTATAGACTTGGGTGAGCCTAAGTTTAAAGCGTTATGAAATGATTGTGCAATTAGATTTGGTCTATCTTGATTAGTGTGTATCCTTGTGCATTTGTAGGCTTATATAGTTTTGTTTGATGTACTAGGAGTACCATGCCTCCTAGATGCTCTAGTCATAATGCCAACAAATCTCACGATCCACCAACAAATGAAAGAGTTGCGGAGTCATTGTACAGGGATTTCAGAATTTAGCAAACTTAATTGCAGGAGGCAACGGCGAACCGCTACAACAAAATCACAGAATAATGAGCAGAACAGTTGTGTTAAAACCGGAGATGTGGAGAAATTTAAGAAGTTAGTACCCGTTTTTACAGGAGAACCCGATCCGGAGAAGGCTGAAGCATTGGTGAACCAAAATGAGAAGGTATTTGACCTTTTGAATAGCAGTGACAAGCAAAAGGTGGCGTATGCAGTTTTCATGTTAGAAGATGAAGCCGACCATTGGTGGAAGATGGTCAAGTGCACACAGAGGATCAACTCTGATCATACCATGAATTGGGAACGATTTTAGAGTATTTTCTTCAAGAAATACTTTCCTCAAAATGTAAGAGATCAGAAAGAGGAAGAATTCTTGAAGTTAGTACAAAATGAAATGACGGTCTCATTGTCAAGGCATGCCCTACATCTGGTTGACACCAAGAATCGTAAGGCAAGAAGATTTGAGAAGGGATTGAAGCAAGGCATCAAGAACAGTTTGTTGGCCCTTAAGCTTCCAACTTATACCAAGGTGGTTGAACGGGCTGAAATTCTAGAGACGGACTACGGAGAATTTTTGAAAGAGCAAGAGGAGCTGAGGCACAAAATAAGCCGTGCAGAAATGTCGGACAATAACAAGAGTGGTGGTTAGAACAAGAGGAAAGGAACTTTACCAGAAGGCATGAAATCGACTAAAGGGGGTAGGAAATTTTGTGATACTTGTGGCAAGAATCAAGCCCTGCCATCATTTGACAAATTCATGTTTCAACTGTGGGAAGGTGGGGCATTATGCTATAGAATGCTCATATCTGAAGAAGGAGAAGACTTACAACACTAAAACTCCAGTTGGAGCTAAATCTCCTATGGGGGAACAGAGGCCGAGAGTACAAGGTCGTGCTTATGCTTTGACTGCCAAGGATGCCACAACTTCTAAAGACATAGTGGCAGGTACAGTTTAGATTGGTTCTTATTCTTTTCATGCATTATTTGACCCTGGATCCATGCATTCATTTATAACCCCCTCTCTTGTGTGTAAGTTGGGTTCCGACCCATGACTTTTAGAGTTTGATTTGATGATTGATACCCCGGTGGGGAAATCTGTATTAGTATCTACAGTGTAAAAGCCTTGCTTAGTACGCATTGAGGGTAGAGTGTTACCTGCTGACCTCATAGCTATGGACATTCGGGATTTTGACGTTATTCTCGGTATGGATTGGTTGTCTACCTACCATGCCTTGTTGGATTGCTATGCCAAAGAAGTGCTATAATACCTCAAAAATTTTCTTTTCCTTAGGCAAAAATTTTATATTTTTGAATAAATAAGTTTGTGATCTTTTGTTAAAACTAAGAAAATGAATTGGGAATGTTTCTGAAATTTTTGGTCGAATGAACAGTAACTTTTAGTCGATGAATAGTAACTTTTAGTTGAATGAATAGTACGTTCAGTAACTTTTAGTTGATGAATAGTACTTTCAGTCGACTCAAAACTATTTTCGGTCGACCCAAAATTGTTTTTGGTTGAATTAAAAGTGTTTTCATTAAAAGTGTTTTCGGTCGACTTAAATGTGATTTTCAGTCGAATGAAACCTCAAGATTTTGGGAAAAACATTTTTATGGCTGAAGGATTGAGTTGACTAAAACTTGTTTTACTTTGAATGAACAGTGTAATTTGTTTAGCTTCATATAAATAGCCTCTGTGTTTTATTTTAGCCCTTTTGTTCTTGGTTACTTGTTCCTTTGCGGAGGAGATAGAGAGAATAGAAGGCTTGGAAAGCTCTTTTGGAGCTAGAGTGGTGCTTTGAGGTTTTCTTTTGTTCGAAAACTTGTTTGAGGTAAGGGTTTGAACGTTCTTGCTGTGGTAAGGGTTTGAACGTTCTTGCTGTGGTAAGGGTTGCTTCTTTAAATCTGAAAAAGAGTTGTTGGAGTTGATTAATCTTGTTTTGTAAGGGATTCTACCTTTTGATTTTGGCTTGGGTTTCCTTCTTTAAATTGGAAAAAATATTGGATTTTGATCAAGCTTGTTGTGAAAGGGATTTTATCATCGTTTTTGTTATGGGAAAGGTATCTTTCGGAATCTGAAGGTTTATGATTTGTCAATTTTGGTTCATCTATATTTGTTTGCATTTGATTTGTCCCACTTTTGCCTTCTTTTGAGAACATTGTTTACCTCTTTTCATTGAATTCATATATTTGTGACTATCAATTTAAGATTGACACTGACTATGTTGAACAACTCTCGAAAATAGAGAGGGTCCTATGGACACATATTTGTTATACTAAAGAGCCGAAGCCTCCTAGTATTCTTCGGAGCACACGTTTGATGTTTGATGTTTGGTTCGACATTTGGGTCTTATGACCACCATAGTCATTGTATGTTTGTAGCGTACCCGACATATAATTTAAATGTGTTTTGGGTTAAACGCTTAATGACGTTTGCTTTGGTATTTGACAGTAAGATATGATTGCATTTTTGTACCTTCGGATTTGTATTTGATTTAGATTCTTTGGACCACCTTATGAACATTTTGTATATTTAATTTGCCTTATTTCCATGGTAGCCAATTGCTACACCTTGTTTGTATTTGATTTTGGTTCTTTGGACCACATTGTGAACATTTCGTATATTTGATTCGCCTTATTTACATTGTAGTTAATTGCTATATCTTGTTCGTCAAATATTTGGTTTTGTTTTGGACTACGAATCATCGTATTTGCTTCCCATTTGTTTTCCACTTATTGGGCTATTCGAGCTCACCCCTCCTATTCATTTGTTTTGTCCTTTACCAAAGGTATCGGACGTGATTTTGGGCGTGACATGTTTGGGGGAAATTAGAGCATTTATTTTTGTTAGTATCTTTGAGCAATGTAAATCATTTGAGGACTCTACCAGGAAGTGGGTTAGTTGGTTATGAGACTTGAAAATTGTATTGAATAGTAGAGTCTTGGTCATATTATTTGGTTTTAGTGGATTTTGATGAGGAAGATTGTTAGTTAAGAGTTTCAAAAGGATTGTATTTAACTCTTGGATCTTTGAGATAAGTAAGATTGAGATTTAGATAATGGTGTTTGTGGCATCGTAGATGCTTCGTTATACATTTATAATGGTTATGTCATCGACGTGTTTGGGTCTTGGTTTAAACACATGTATGGACTCTGAAGTTAGAGTATTGATCTTATGAGAAAAATATGGATAATGAAATTTTTTTGGAGACCTTTACCCCGACATGGGTGATTTCATTGAATTAATTCTTGTGTAATTTGTTTCACCGCTACGTTTGGTAATTATTTTTGTAAAGGAATACTCAGTGGAATTATTTCTGTAAACGGATTGTCTTAGACTTTTGTTTGTGGAGATATTTTATCTTAAAGGGTTTAGTTGCCCTGTCTATACCGTTATCTTTAGAATTGTAATGGTATATAATGAAGTTTGATGGTAGTCACTGCCTCTCATTTTCAGGGCGTGACAAGTGCATTTTCGGGTTCTCGGTCAATCCAAGTTCAAGTTTAAGGGTTCTACGCCCATTACTTCGTTCTGCCTTATATCTGCCTTGCAAGCTAGGCATTTGCTTCGGAAAAGATGTCAAGGATATTTAGCTCACATTGTGGATACTCGAATAGCTGTTTAGAATTTATCTGTTATTCTTGTTGTCAGAGAATTTTTGGATGTGTTTCCGAAGGAACTCCCTGGTCTTCCTTCAGATCGTGAAATCGAATTTGTTATAGACCTTATACAGGGAGCTGCTCCAATTTCTAAGATTCCTTATCGTATAGCCCCGGTCGAGCTCAACGAACTTAAGGTGCAACTTCAAGAATTGCTTGAGAAAGGCTTCATTCTCCCAAGTGTCTTTCCTTGGGGTGCTTCTACTTTATTTGTCAAGAAGAAGGATAGAATGATGAGATTGTGTATTGACTATAGGGAGTTGAACCGTATTACAGTTCGCAACAAGTGTCCTTTGCCACAAATTGACGATTTGTTTGATCAACTTTAAGGTGTGGAATACTTTTCCAAGATTGATTTGAGATCGGATTACCACCAATTAAAGATTAGGAAGGATGATATATCCAAGACTGCTTTTCGCACAAGGTAGGGACATTATGAGTTTGTCGTAATGCCGTTTAGGTTGACTAAAGCACTTGCAGCGTTTATGGATTTAATGAATTGGGTATTTTAAGCGATATTTGGACCAATTCGTCATAATATTTATTGATGACATATTGATCTACTCTAGAAGCAAAGAAGAACATAAAGAACATTTACGTATAGTGCTATAGATTTTGAGGGAAGAGAAGCTTTATGCCAAGTTTGATAAATGTGAGTTTTGGCTTGAAAAAGTTGTGTTCTTAGGGCATGTGGTATCTAAAGAGGGGATCTCGGTGGATCCATCCAAGGTAGAGGCGGTGTGGAATTGGGTAAGACCAAGAACGGTCGGTGAAGTTTGCAATTTTCTCAGTTTGGCCGGTTATTATCGTAGGTTTATTGAGGGTTTCTCAAAACTTGCTATTCTATTGACTCAATTGACCCAAAAGAAGGTTAGGTTTTGAGTGGTCGGAAGAGTGTGATCGCAGTTTTCAAGAATTAAAGAAAAGATTGGTTTTGGCTCCAGTTCTTTCTCTACCTTCGGGGACGGGAGGATTTGTGGTATATAGTGATGCGTCACAAAAAGGGTTTGGGATGTTTCTTAATGCAGCACGGGCAATTTATTGCTTATGGCTCACGGCAACTCAAGACGTATGAAGTGAACTACCCAACACATGACTTGGAATTAGCTACAGTGGTTTTTGCCTTTAAGATTTGGAGGCATTATCTATATGGTGAGACGTGTGAGATATACACAGATCACAAGAGTCTTAAGTTTTTATTCACGCAGAAAGAATTGAATATGCGACAACGTAGATGGTTGGAATTGCTTAAGGACTATGACTGTAAGATCTTGTATCATTCGGGGAAGGCCAATGTGGTCGCCGATGCTCTTAGCCGAAAAAACACAGGTACGTGTGCATCCCTTTTAACTTCACGTAAGAAAATTCTTACGGATCTCGAAAGTTTGGTTATGGATGTTTTGGTTTTTGGGACAGGAAACTATTTGGAGAATTAGTGGCAAGACCTACCTTGATCAAAAGAATTAAGCAAGCTCGGAGTTCAGAATTGACATCGAGGGGGCGGTATGTTTTGGAGACAGATAATGTGTTCCTTCTGATGTGGGGTTAAAGGAGGAAATATTGTGAGATGCGAATAATTCCCGCTTTACTATTCATCCAGGCAGCACTAAGATATCGGGATTTACGGGTTGTGTTTTGGTGGAACGATATGAAAAGAGAGATAGCAGATTTTGTCGTTTGATGCCTAACTTGTCAACAAGTTAAAGCGGAACCTCAACGACCTGCTAGACCTTTGCAACCTCTTACTATCCCTTAGTGAAAGTGGGAACATATTGCCATGGACTTTGTGTCTGGATTACCTAGGACAAGGCAAGGTCACGAATCGGTTTGGGTGATAATTGATCGTTTGACCAAGTCAGCGTATTTTATTCCGGTTAAGGTTACCTATAGCTTGGAAAGGTTAGCCAAACTTTACATTCAAGAGATTGTTCAACTTCACGGTGTACCCGTTTCAATCGTTTCGCATAAAGATGCACGTTTTACTTCGAACTTTTGGCGCAATTTGTAAAACGCCTTGGGTACTCAACTTGACCTTAGTATAGCTTAGCATCCTCAAAGTGATGGACAGTCGGAGAGAACGATTCATATTTTAGAAGACATGCTTAGGGCTTTCTCGTTAAACTTCAAAAAAAGTTGGGGTGATTAATTGCCACTTGTGGAATTCGCATACAACAATAGCTTCCAGGCTAGTATTGGTATGGCCCCATTTGAGTCCTTGTATGGTTAGAGATGTAGAACGCCTATTTGCTAGTTTGAGGCTGGAGAGGAGAAACTTTTGGGTGCCTTGGGGCCCGAGATAGTGCAAGCTACCTCTTAGAAAATTTTTTTGATCAAGGATAATTTGGTAGCGGATCAAAGTCGTAAAAAGAGTTATGCGGATAATAGGAGACTTGAGCTAGAGTTCGAAGTGGGAGATCACGTATTTTCAAAGTATCGCCTTGGAAGGGAGTAATGCGTTTTGGAAAGAAGGGCAAGCTTAGCCCTAGATTTATTGGACCCTTTGAGATCTTGCGGAGAGTCGGACCGGTTGCTTACCAAGTTTCGTTACCTCCCAGTTTGTCGCAAATACATGATGTATTTTATGTATCAGCCTTAAGGAAATATGTTCCAGATCCTTCGCATGTCATTCATTTTGAACCTGTGGAGATTCGGGAGGATTTGTCATACGAGGAACGCCCAGTTGAAATTTTGGACCGCAAGGATCAGATTTTGTGCACAAAAACCATTAAGTTGGTTAAAGTGCTTTGGCGTAACCATTCTGCGGAAGAAGCAACATAGGAACTCAAGGATGCTATGCGCGAAAAGCACCCTCAACTCTTTGACGTTTAAGGTACGTTTTAATTTCGCAGACGGAATTCTTTTAAGGGGGAGAGAATGTAATACTACGAAAATTTTCTTTTCCTTATGCAAAATTATTATTTTAAGTAAATAAGTTTGTGGTCTTTTTGATAATATTAAGATAATGATTTTTTTAATGTTTCTGAAATTTTCGGTCGAATAAAATTGGGTTTTGCTTCGAATGAAAATGGGTTTTGCTTCAACTGAAAAGTGTTTAAAGATCATAATGAGCGATTCTGAAGTTTTCATTTGAATTAAAAGTTTTAATTCGAATGAAAACTATTTTTGGTTGAATTTAAAAAAAAATAAAAAAATAAAATTTTGAATCTTTTTTGCGTCTGCTGGATTCGATCGAGGAAAGTCTTTTTCCTTCGAATGAAAACTTTAAAATTTTCCTTGTCTCATATAAATAGTTTTCCTATTTCTTTTCTAGCATTTTGGGTTCTTTGTTCCTTTTGTTCTCTGTTTCTATTGCTTTTTGGCAGGGGGAGAGAGAGATTAGAAGGCTTGGAAAGCTCCTTTGGTATTAAGGTGGTGCTTTAAGGTTTTTCCTTGTTCAAAAAGCTTATTGAGGTAAGGGTTTATACGGTTTTTACTGTGGCAAGGTTTTTTTCGAAATTCCAACGTTTATGTTCATCAAGTTGGTTTATCCATATTGGTTTGTATTTGAATCATTCCGTTTTTTCCCTCTTTGAGAACATTGTTTACCCTTTTCATTTGTGCATGATGATACACATCTTTGAATTCGTACATTTGTGACCTTCAATTAAGATTGACATTGACTATGTTGAACAAATCTCAAAATAGAGAGGGTCCTCTGGACACATGTTTGTTATACTAGAGAGCCGAAGCCTCCTAGTACGCTCTGGAGCACACGTTTGATGTTTGTATGTTTGGTTCGACATTTGGGTCTTATGACCACCATAGTCATCGCATGTTTGTCGCATACCCTACATATAATTGAAATGTGTTTTGGGTTAAATGTTAATCTTTGATACTTCGATATTTGATAGCAAGACATGATTGGTCCGTTTCCTCTAATATTGTTATTAGATTATGCCATTATTGCTTGACATCTTACCATTTGTTACCCTACTGGGCTATTTGAGTCACCCCTTTTGTCTTCTTACCTTGCTTTTGCCACAGGTGAAGGAAGTGACTCTTGATTCTTATGGCAGCTTTGGGGAGCTATGAGATTTTGCTTTTTTGTTTGATAAACTTTGTAGTTATATTCTTTTGGGAACTTTACCCGGTTGGGGTGATTTCATAGAATTGTTTGTATAATTATTTGTCTGCTGCGATTATAAATTGTTTTGTAATAGAATATTCAGTGGAAGAAACACTTGAGATTGGATAACTTTTGTTCTCTCTCTCTCTCTCTCTCTCTCTCTCTATCTCTCTGTATCTCTTTCTATATATATATATATATCATTTGGAGGTTTTAGTTGCTCTGTTTATACCGTTATCATTTGAATGGTAATGGTATATCCTGAGGTGTGCTTTGTAGTTGTGGCCTCCAGGTTTGGGGGCGTGATATAGAATGACTAATCTAATCCTAATATAAAATAAGGGCTAAAGATAAAGTAGGAAAAAATCTAGAAAAAGAGAAGAAAAAAGAAGAAAGAAGCAGAGAATGGAGCCTCGACAGAAGGCTAAAAAACCTAGAGGAAGATAGGAGAGAGAGGAGAGAAAAGATTGAAGTAATTCTTCAAGTTTATATGCAATCTCCTCTTCTCAAACACTTTAAAGTTGCATATATAAAAATTCATGGTTCAGGTATGCCACTACACAGTTAATGGTACCCAAATGTCTTCTTTTAATGATTCTTATTAGGAAGAATTGAAAGCCAGCTACCAAGTGTGCTTAAGATTTCACAAATAGAGCATGTTTTTTCAGATTTTTAATTTCTATAGGAAGAGAACCAATTAGTTGGTGTGTCCTGTAGGTGTGTAGCAGTGTCTGCATGTGTGAGGAGTGCGTGGCAGTGCTTTTGGGTGTGGTGTATGTGTATAATTATGTGTGTAAAAGGTGTGTATGTGTGTATTGTTGGTGTATAGTGTGTGTAACAGTGTGTGCAAAATAAACCAAGTATGGTTAAAATTACTTGTTGCGGTTCCTGAACTATCGTAAGGTATAATTCGCAAAGTTGAAACTTATTTTCCACCATTCCAAAGCAACCATAACTAATTGAAGAGAACATTGGTAGAAAGATATTACATGTTTGAGCAGGGCGAATTCTAGACCATAATTTATCCAAACTCTTCAAACCATTATATGAAAGTGCTTGCATGATGTAAAGGATAATGGAGAGTATCTCAGTCAGTGGAGAAGGTGATGGCGCTAGTGGAGCATACTCATAATTAGCTTGTGTAACGTGCGTGAAAGTGAGAGTGAGTGAGTGTGTATGTGCGCGCGGGCACGCGTGTCTGTAAGTGCAGCTAATGTTTATAAATATATGTTTGTGTGTGTGTGTGTGTGTACTCGAGGAAAGGGTAAGGAACTGATGGGTCTGTTTGGAGAAGAAGAAGTATGAAGAGGGAAAAGCTGGGTTTTAAACTTTGAACTCAAAAGTGTCGCTAAAAGATAATTTTATTCTAGCAATTTCTTTCCCAATTTTTAAAAGATACTTAGAAACTAATTTCAACAAATTTCAAAATATAACTCCTATTATATTTGCAAGACTTACAATCTAGATTTTAGCCGAACAAGGGGTTTTGGTGTATTTTAAAATAATAATTTAAGTTATTAAATTTTGAAACTTGTACAGTAATCTTATGTAGCTATGATAGTGTGTCGTCTAATATTTCGAGAGTTTTTGATATCTGTTCGAGCGCTACGAGGCCAATGGATTTTGTGTAGCTAAAACCCTTTAATAATACAACGGTTTATCAAGCTATTTTTAATGGCCATTCTTGAGCAGATTTTGGCAAAGTTCAAAATAGGGACCCTCATTACTTTTACAAGATCTACACTGTGAATTGTTTTTGGGACTTTTTTTATGTCAAAGAAGGATGCTAAATAATTATATTGGTGAAAGGGGTTCTCAATTTATTTAGCATTGCAAATCAAGTTATTTTAATTTGAAAATTTTAGTAGAAACATTATATTTCTAATATGTTTCATTTTCTAAAATTTTGTGCCATTTCGAGGTTAATAGCTATTTTTAACGGAACCGGCTTCTGAGCTCTCAAGTTTGGATTTTTGAGCGAAAATCTTCTTAAACACTTTTTAACCCAAAAATCACTTCAGGATGCTTAAAAGGGTATTTAAAAATATTTGTGAGATTTTTCTGGTGCGAGGGAGACCAGGGAGTGTTTTCGTAATTTTTCACCCGAGAGAGGTATTTTAGTGATTTTACCTATAAAAGGTACTTCTGGGTAAATTCACATATGGTAGGGATGTTTTAATGATTTTACTTACGAGAAAAGGGTCTGGTAATTTGGATGCGAAAGGGGTTTTTTTGGTAACTTTAGGGTATTTTAATAATTTTACATACCGGTGTGTGGGTCATTCTGGGAATGTGTATAAGTTTGTATTATGCTTATAGTATCATGTAATATATTGTATTCTAATAAACTGGATTGCTTTGTTTAGGTTAAAAATAGAAAAAAAAAATCGATCAGCATAGCTTTGGACTGAGGTAAGGGTTTTTATCTAAACCTTGAGTAAGAATTTTCATCCGAACCCTGAATTTATCATCTTGTGTTCGTAAGTATTCTTTCAATTTGATTATGACTATTTTTGGACTCTGAATATATGAAATGATATTAGCATATGTTATTGCCCTTGAAACCCTACTTTGAACCCTAACGATATTTGAAACTCTTGTTGATGCTCATATGTTATTGTGTATTTGAGCATGATTTCAATGTTGAAATGCATATGTTATCCATGTGAAGATCGATATGAGGATCTGTTATTGTACACTATCTATGTCGCTTTGCATATTTATCCCTGTGAAAATTGACATGAGGATCTGTTATTGTGCACTCCCTTTATGGCTTTGCACATCTGCTATGAGGAAGGCGTTATAAGGATGGCCTATTCTTGCGTGGAACGCAAGCTAGTGCCTAGATGGACTAGTTATTGTACATCATGCAAATGTACTATGTATTGTGCACCGGATGTATGGCTTTGCTCATTTGTAACCCGATACTCATGTCAATATTATTTGTGTGGTTTTACTCACTTGTTATTCTACACTACGTGTGTTGCTTTGTCCATCCATTAGCTTGTGCCCATGTCAATAATTTATGAAGCTGTTGCATGATATATGAAATGATTATATTAATATTTGGTCGAAATGATTGAATTGAACTGCTTTCCCATATTGTTATTGAACTGTTTGAGATCATTTAAAACTCTTTGGAAAACCATCACTAGCTCATGGTCAATATCTTCTGAATGTTTATATTGTATTTTGAAGTGATTGTTTTGTTATCCAAACTGTTTGTGATTGTTTGAAATCTTTCCCGAGATTGTCTTTAAACTTATTTTGAAATCCTTCAAAAAATTATCATTTGTTTTAAAATGGTGGATTTGAAATTGATGTTCAGATGATTGTTTTGGTATCTGATTAAAAGGGATTATGGTGAAAATCTTCCTCATGTTGTTATCAAACTGTTTATGATTATTTGAAATGTTTTGAAATATTATCATCAATTGTATATGTAAGTCATTCTATAAATTCCTTGAGCGACCTTACTAAGATCTCAAAAGCTCACCCTTCGTTTTATTCCCTTCTGCAGGTAACAATCAATCATAGATTGGGGATGGGGTTAGAGCTTGAGTGACTTTTTGGAGTGCCCACCACTATTTTTTGTAGTAGGACCTCTGTGTGGGTCAGTACAATTAGCCTGTTCTATAGTGAACTTAAGTTTACGTGTTAGTAGTTTGGCTTAAGTTAAATTTTTTTTAGACTCTATATTTTGGAGGATTTGACTTATGGTGTATATTAGAATCTCTGAAGTTTGTGTCTAAACTGGGTCTGATGTGATTTGATTTGGTAGGTTCGGGGCGATGGAGCTCCGGATTTCCGTGTCATTACAAAAAGGGCATACTTTGATTAATTAACTGGTTAATCGCGCTCCCAACTGGACAGTTCGCCAGTAGGTGCATTACTTGAGAAAACTCGAAACTAGCCAACTGACCGGTGTAAACCCTAGTCTTTGCAAACTGACCAACCGGCTGGTTTATCCATCAGATAACCGGATGGTAAGTCAGAACCTTGTCCCTAGAAAATTTCTAGAAAAACTCCCAGAAATAAACCATATACCCACTGACCAACAGCCAGTTTGTCCATCAGGATGATCGGACGGTTAGTCAAAACCTTATTCCTAGAAAATTCTCAGAAAACTCCCAGAAATAAACGTTAATCCCACTAACAAATCGGAGGGTTAGTCAGGAGCTAACCCCCTAGAAACATTTCCACAAAAAAAAAACCTACCCACGCTGAGGAACTGGCTGGTTTTCCTCTCAGGGATAACCGCATGGTTAGTCAGTCCAACCCCTCAATTTTCAAAGATCCAAAAAACCACCCCGAAGACCAAAAACATTTCCCTTTTAGGATATGAGACAGCTAACTTGATCTTTGTGGTATGTGGAATCAAATATTTGAAAATTTTCTCTATACAATCAAGGCTTAGCGTTGTTGGTATTGTGACTCATCCGGAAAGCTCTCACAAACTCTAATGGCTGAGGAATTTCCACAGATTTCAGATTTGGCCCATATTATCAGTGAACTACAAAAGGATCTTCAGAATGGTTTGGCAACTTTGACAGATCAACAGAGTCAAGCAACTAAGGAATTAGACAACCTCAAGAGGAAAGGTAGGAAAGAAACGACGAAGGATGGGAAAAAAAGGATGACAAGAAGAAGAGTCCAAAATTTGATTGGCAGTATGAGTTTAAGGATGAGGAAGTCAAACCCCCTACAGATTCAGAATGGAAAGACAAACTGGCGGTAATTGAATTCCAAATTTCCAGGACAAGGAGAGCCAATGATCCTCTAGAGCTTAGTGCCCTGACCATGAACCCCAAAGATACATTGTCCCCCAAGTTTAAGATGTCGGAGATGGATAAGTTCGATGAGGCCACCAATCCCAAAATCCATGTTAAGATGTACATGCGTGCACTAGCCCCATATGCAGTGAATCATAACCAGTTCATATACTTGTTCCACTGTACTCTCGCAAGAGCTGCCTCTCATTGGTTCCTCACATTGGATGAAGCCTAAGTCTACGCTTGGGAAGATGTGGTGAGAAGTTTGTGAAGCAATAAAGTATAATGCTCACCTAGATATTATCCAGAGAGATTTGGAAACCACCAAGCATGAGCCAAGAGAGTCAGTATCAGCTTTCATTATGAGGTGGAGATATAAGGCTGCTTAGATGGTAAACCATCCAATGGAGAAAGAGCAAGTAAACATCATCAAGAACAATCTGCTATGCGTATATCGTGACTATATCGTTGTCTATTACCACACATCATTCAAGGCTCTTATGGGATCCCTTATACAAATAGAAGATACCATCAATAAGGGAACCATTTCCCATGAGTCAAAGTCAGGGGATTACCAAGTTGGTCCAAGGATTTTTAATGCACGGCCTAAGCCAGTCAAGCCAACAATGTCAAAAATATGTAAGCGCCCTAGATAATGTCATGGGAGGCCGCTGTAGAGCCTAGGAGGATATCTAAGTTACTGTTGTCGAATGTCTTCGAGTAGTTGTTAAGAAGGGGTATGATATCTAAGTTGTTGCCTACCCCTACGGTAGCAGTAATACCGAAAGAATATGATGTACAGGCATCTTGTGCCTATCATCAGGGGAATGGACATTCTATGGAGAGATGCAATGCTCTAATATGCCATACAAGAACTTAGTGAAAAAGGCAAGGTCTCCCCTCTTTTAAAGCCAGATGTCCAGATGGAACACTTGCCGCCTCATAGGGTTAGCTACATTGATGATGTAATGACCCGATCCACAGCCCTACCACTGGGCAATGCCTCCCTCAAAAGGGCTAGCCAAGTACATACTTATGAGTTCCCTAGCAAGGTCTTAAAAGGGTCATCTCATACTATTCCACATCCGATGTGGGATATTACAATCTCCCCTCCTTATACCTTAGCGTCCTAGATAAGGTTCGATCACATATATCCCAGAATCTTCCTCTCTAGCCAATGTGGGATATATCGGGCTCAACCTTCATTGCCCTAACCATCCTCTTGATGTAGGATATATCCGGGCTTGCCTTTGTTTCCCCAACCATCACCAACCCGACTGGATATCCCAACCCGAGCTTTAGAGAGTCAGCTTTGATATCATCTGTAATGACCCGATCTACAGCCCCACCACAGGGCAATGCCTCCCTCAAAAGGGCTAGCCAAGTAGGTACTTATGAGTTCTTTGGCAAGGTCTTATAAGGATCATCTCATACTATTCCACATCTGATGTGGGATATTACAATAAATTTGTAATGACCCGATCCACAACCCCACCACAGGGCAGTGCCTCCCTCAAAAGGGCTAGCTAAGTAGGTACTATGAGTTTTTTGGCAAGGTCTTATAAGGGTCATCTTATACTATTCCAAATCCGATGTAGGATATTACAATCTCCCCTCCTTATACCTTAGCGTCCTCGCTAAGGTTCGATCACACATATCCCAGAGTCTTCCTCTCTAGCTAATATGGGATATACCGGGCTCACCCTTCGTTGCCTCAACCATCCTCTTGATGTGTGATATACCTAAGCTTGCCTTTGTTTTCCCAACCATTGGAAACCCAACTGGATAACTCAGCCCGAGCTTTCGAGAGTCGGCTCCGATACCATATGTAATGACCCGATCCACAGCCCCACCACAGGGCAATGCCTCCCTCAAAAGAGCTAGCCAAGTAGGTACTTATGAGTTCCTTGGCAAGGTCTTTTAAGGGTCATCTCACACTATTCCACATCCGATGTGGGATATTACAGATGATAGCTAATCAGATCAATCATGGATCTGTTCCTCTTTATTATTCCTACCAACTAGCCAGTTTGGAAGTCAGTTTCAGCGTATGATTCTCTACCACACATGTTATTACATGGGGAAGAATTTTATGAAGAAACCGGTTTTATGTTCTGACCTAATGCCAATGTATCCCACCTGACCCCATCAGGCCAAGTGTACCAAACTGCACCCCAGCTAACCACATCTGACCCTCTGTTTTCTCAAGACCCTCTTGATGATGAAATCTTATGATAATTGAAGAAAACCCAAGCCAATATTTTAATACGAGGACTGTTATCTGCCTCATACTCCCATCAACATGCCCTCATCAAACTACTTAGGAAGGCCTAGTTACGAATCCAAACCCAGCTCGAAGACCCACCCCAAGTGCTAACGGTAATACATTACAGAAATGTTCTCACCTTTTGTGAGTCAGATTTGCCCAAATCAGGACCGAGCCATAATGACCCGCTCTATATCACCATGTGAGCACTTGATAAAAGGGTTCCCTTAATCCTCATAGACAATGGTTCTGCTTTGAATGCTTGTCCCTTATGCTCTTTTTAAGCAGTCGACATTGACCCTTTAGAGTTCACCTATTCACCTCTTCCGACTAAGTTGTCAGAGCCTATGACAATACCTAAAAAGAAATGATTAGTACAACCAAGCTCAAATGACCGTGGGAACTGCCAGTTTTGAAGTTGAATTTTAATTTTTTGATATATCTAATGCATCTAATCTCTAGTTGGGAAGACCCTAGATACACTCTCTCTGTGCAATCCCCTCTATATAGCACCAAAAGGTTACGTTTGTTATTGATGAGGCCATCTTCATCATTATGGGCAATCCACCATTACCTCAGATCGGATAGGTAGAGAAAGAAAAGGACATTATTCAGGTTTCACACGACTTGTTGGATGTTTCTGCTCAGTGAATTAAAAAATGGATGACCGTGTTGAGTGTCTCAAATATGAAGAAGTTTGTCACGGTGAAAACTTCCCCACATTTTCCCTTTACAACAATAAGACCATGCTCCCTATGTTGAAGAAGCTTCATTATTAGCCCTGAAAAGGTTTGGGTCAGAATTGTTAAGGAATTCTCAGCTTTCTAGATGTCGAGAATAAGAAAGGTCAATTTGGCTTAGGTTATAAACCGACCAAAAAGAAGAAGAAAGAAGCTATCTAGAAGATTCCACAGGCCAAGAAAGACAGGGAAAGCTGGCAGCACGCAAACATCAAAGGCATGACCAAAGTCCCTGAATGGACGATTTGTTAAAGAATGAGAGAATGAGCCTTTTATGGATTTCCAGAGCCTATACACAATATTGAGACCGGGAAGCAAATCAAAAGATGGGAAATATTCTACGACTATGAATGGGTTGAAGAGGAAAAGTTACTAATCCTGACCGAGCCAGGTATGGAAGAAATTTATGATTGGATAGATTTGATGAAACCAGAAGCGATGACTGCATGCTTCACTGATATGCTTATCTCGATGCTTATTTGTGAAATGGACAACAAGATCATAAACCCAGCAAGCCTAATTAGTCCAACATAGGGTGATGCACGGAATTGGATGATCGAGTACTGACTGCTGACTGTGGGAAAGGTTACTGAAAGAAGTCCTGTGTCTAAGATGCTCCAGAACCGGAAGACTTGGACGCTTAAATCACTCCAGCCAATTTGAATATGCACACACATTATGTTTTTTTGGACTATTCGATTGATAATATGATGGTTGATTTTGATTATCTCTTGCTTGCTGATATAGGTTAAGATGAATTCATCAACACGGTTAATGATGAGTCACAACTAATGAAGCTTGAAGAGAAAAATATTTAAAACAAAATTAAAAATCCAGAATCTTGTCATGTCAAGCTAGTTGCTGAAGAAATAATTAAAGTCAACATAGGCACACCCAAAAATATAAAAGAAATCAAAATAGTGAATTTAACGATATATTTGAGTGTGTGTGGAAAAAATCATTGCACTCCTTAGGGGAATTTATCGATATATTTGCTTGGTAATACAATGTCATGCTCGGTGTAGACCCATCGATCATGGAACACCACTTGCCTACCTTGCCCAAAGCCGGAACCTGTCAAGCAGGAGCTCCATAAGTTGAGGCCAGAATGATCCCTTAAGGTTAAGAAAGAGGTTATGAAGTTACTCCACATTGAATTCATCTGAGTAATCAGTACTTTACTTGGCTAGCCTATAGCGTAGCGTTCCCAATCCTCCAATTCAAGTCAGAATGTGTGTTAATTATCGAGACCTAAACCGAGCTTCTTCAGACGATGAATTTCCTTTGCCCATAATAAATATGATCATAAACAATACAGTTGAACATGAGTTAATATCTTTCATAGATACTTTGTGGGGTACAACCAGATAAAGATGACTCTTGAGGACTGGGAGAAGACATTTTTCACCACCCCTTGGGGTACCTTTTATTATACAGTGACGCATTTTAGTTTGGAGAACGCCAGGGCCACATACCAGCGAGCCACTACCACTCTATACTGTGAAATAATTTATAAGGAGGTAGAAGTGAGGCTAATGTGAGACTACCACTTCTAGATGACATGATCATGAAGTCAAGGAAGCAGGAGGATCATTGAACAACTTTGAGAAAAAATTTTAAAAGGTTAAGGCAGTATGATGTGAGGCTAAACTTATAGAAATATGCGTTCAAGGTTACAGCCAGAAAGTTACTAGGTTTTATGTTGAGAAAATGAGGAATATATGTGAACCTTGCTCAAATCAAAGCCATAGTTGAGATGCCCCCGCCGAAGATTGAGAAGGAAGTATGAGGGTTTTTGGGTAGAATTCAGTTCATTAGCTGATTCATATCCCAGCTAACCATGGTCTGTGAGCCTATGTTCAAATTGTTGATGAAGGATTTGACGAAAGAATGGAACCCCTTATGCCAAGAAGCTTCAGATAAGATCAAACAGTATCTTAGAAAACCCCCAGTCATAAGCCCTCCGATACACAGTAGTCCACTGTAGCTCTACCTAACTGTCACCAATACTGTAGCCAAAGCCATGTTAGCCCAACATTTGTAAAATTCTTTGGTTGAAAGAGTCATTTATTATGCCAGTAAGAAGTTGACCTAAGGAGAGGTGAATTACTCAGCTTTAGAAAAGACGTATGCATCTATGGTTTGGGTAACACAGAGATTGAAACATTACATTTTGGTTAAAATGGATCCCATAAAATACCTATTCGAGAAGCCAGTTCTGTCCAACCGCACAGCCAAGTGACTTGTTATTTTCAGAACTTGATACTACATATGTCATCCAAAAGTCGATGAAGGGGACGGTTGTGGCCGACTTGTTAGCTGATTGTCTAATAAATGATACCAGCAAATGGGAGGCTAAATTCCCAGATGAAAGAGTTTGTGTTGTGGACTCAAAAATGAGGTGGCAGTTGTACTTTAATTGAGCAGTGAATAGCAAGGGATTCAGAGTAGGGATACTGCTAATCTCACCAGACGGAGCCCATTCACCCATAATAATCTAGTTGGCTTTCAATGGTACTAACAACACTGCCGAATACGAAGCTTATATCATTGGTTTATTTATGGCCCTAAACCTCAGAGTTTGAGAGATTACAGTATACGGAGACTAAGCACTCACAATATACCAGATTCAGGGTTTGTGGAGAATTAGAGATGAACATCTACAGGCGTTCATTTATAAAGGATTATAGACCTATTTGAGGATGTAGAATTCCATTATCTACCTCGGATCAAGAACAATATTTCCAATGCCTTAGCCACCCTGTGTTGATGGTTGATATGCCCGAAAGACAGGAGGTAGAACCATTCGTGATACCAAAAAAAAGGATTGACCAGCTTATTACATCATGATAGCACCTGTAAAGTAGACGGAATAGTCGAATCGTGGTACACCGATGTGCAAAACCTTATCCAAGACAGTAAATACCCCGATGGATGTTTCGTAAAAGACCGGACAACTTTGAGAAGGTGGGTAGAACAGTTCATCATGTGCTACTAAAGACTGTATAAGAGACATTATAATGGAGAACACCTGCTATGTGTGACCGAGAAAGAGCAATCAGATCATGAAAGATATACATGCAGGAGAGTGTGGACCACATCTGAACGGCCGAATCCTAGCAAAGAAGATCCTCTAACAGTGATATTATTGAAGTATAATGGAGCAGGACTGTGTTTAGTATGTGAAACTCATCCATGTGTAGAGATCGTATCGGATTCCCGTCCACATCGAACTTCTCTTTAAAGACTTAGGAACCAATCCAAGACCGCCTCATCCAAGTGACCCAGATTTCTTCCTCAGCTTGAGGACAACGGAAACTGATCTACCAGAATCAGGTGCCTCCGGCCCCAACCTAATAGCAGCACGAGCTTCCTCCTTGGTCTACTTTAAGTACTTTATCTGACAAGCACTCAAGAAATCTTAGTCCAGCTCTGCCTTAGCTTTTTCTATAAAGCCAACACTTTCTTTTGAAAGTCAGGCCAAAGCCAAGCAACACTGGGACAATCAGATGCAATCGATAAAAGTGTTACCTACGACAAAACGATCGATATAAGGAGACCCCTAACCCTTGGAAATGGCTTTCATCACAGAAGAGCTAATGATATTCTCCACAGCAGCAAAGGTACTATATAAGTCTGGAATAGCCTGCTTGTACCCAAACTGTCTCAGAATCCAACAGGTGAAGTAAAAAATAAAAATAGCCGAATCCCAAGAAACAAACATGATAATATCTAGAAGTCTACATAATAAAGTCACGGACTCCCCACAAGGACGTCGATATTGAATTCAAGCCAAAAATGTAAAAAAAATAAAAATAAATTAGGGTGTGTTTTTATTATACTTTGCGTGTTATATGCTTTAAGGGCCAACCATTAATAGAAATGAAGTAGAGATCAAAAGGGCATAGTTGGTGCCTAATATCTTCTTATTTCGTAACTTAGTCCTCGAACCTATCTCCGATTTTGATATATTAATCGTCCTTTTGGACATTTTAGAGTCATTTCTGATTTTTTAAGATTACATAAGATGACAACTCCTAAATCCTTTATTGTTAGAGAATTTTTTCCGAGGCAATTCATTACACTAAGGAACAAGCAAGGATTTGCTAGTATTGATGCTCAGATCATTGATGCAAAGGCGCACAGTCTGCATTTTCAATCTCTGATATCTTGAGGTGAAGCTCAAATTATGGTATGGAATGCCCATGAGTGAAATAAAGTTCAAAGATGGATGAGCGACGTCACCTCTCAAATGGATACATCCACCGATACTGCACAGATCTGCCCACTCTAGCCTTATATGCTAACTGAATGGTTAAATGCTCCATCAAATCAAAGAATGATAGGGGAAAGATTTTCTCTAGTTTGCACATTGTCTCGACAATGTTTTTTCTCAATAATCTTAGCATCGCTCTCTCGGAGCACCTTTGAGTACAAAATCACGGAAGAAATGACTAAGTTCAGTCAATGCTTCATTTATTGGCTTCCAAAAGACGTCACAAAGGACAATTGATATAAATCTTTCCATGAATACATGACATTTGTGACTCTTTAAATCATAAAACTTACAATCAGTAAGGTTGCAACAACGTGATATATTAGATGCATAACCATTTGGCAGCTTCAAGTGTTTAACCCACTCGCACACCTGTTGTATCTCTTTTTATCCAATGTATATATTGCTTTGGGCAACACCATCTTACCATTAACCATTCGTGGATGCAATTCACGCCGTATACCCATCATCTACATATATCTGCATGCTTTTAGGCGATCTTTTGATTTGCCCTGAACATTCATGATTGTATTAAACACATTTTTGAAAACATTTTTCTCAATGTGCATAACATCAAGATTGTTGCGGAGAAGGAGGGTCAGCCAATAAGGCAGCTCCCAAAAGATGCACATTTTCTTTTAATTGTGTGTTTTTCCAAAGTTAGGAAGTTTTAGACTTGCAACACATTTTCCAAATAGTACCACATCCATGTCAAGGTCATTTACGCACATATACACTTCATCCCCAGATAATTTGTCACAAGTTTCAATGTGACACTCCTATACTTTTGTTTTTAAAATGGATGATTAGGCGATAAGAATTATCTGTGACACCCCCAAAAGGAAGCCTTCCCCCAGTGCTTACTCACTTTCATACAATAAGGACATGCATACCTACCATGTGTACTCCACCCACATAACATACCATATGCAGGGAACTCATTGATAGTCCTAACTGCTACCCTCAAGCTAAAGTTTTGTTTAAGAGATGCATCAAATGTTGGGCTTCAACTTTCCACAGAATTCTTAACTCATTGATCAACGGCTGTAAGTACATGTCTATATTTCTACCCTGGCTCATAGGTCCAGGAACAAGTAATGATAAAAAAACATGAATTGCTTCTTCATGCACATATCTGGATGAAGGTTATACGGGACAACGATCACATGCCACATAGAGTAAGGTGTGCTAAAGTGCCCAAAAGGATTAAAATCATCAATAGCAAGGCCAAGTCGCACATTTGGAACATCTGCAGCAAAAGATGGGTGTCTACAGTCAAATTCCTTCCATGCACTCCATCAGCAGGGTGTCTCAATAAATTAGGAACTTTGCGGTGGACCTTGCTATGCCATCTCATGTATTCAGTTGTTTTAGAAAAGTAATATAACCTTTGAAGCCTTGGTGTCAGTGAAAAGTATCACAATATCTTCAATTCTATCTTCCCTTTCTTCCCACTGATTGGTTTATACCTTGGGTGGCCACAAATCGGACACTCACTCAAGCTATTGTTCTCCTTCCAGGATAAGACACAATCATTATTACATGCATATATCTTCTCGTACCCCAAACCGTGTTTCATCATCATTGTCTTAGCATTAGTACGTGTCATGAGACTTTTCATCCTCTGGCAACATTTCTTTATTAAGTTCTAGAAAAGCATCAAAACCTCAATCACTTAGGCCATACTCATACTTTAAGTGTAGAATCCTTGATACAGCAGATAACTTAGTGTGCTTTGTACTTCCTTTCCATATTAGCTCTTCAGAGTCTTTCAACAATTTATAAAACTTCTGGGCACTCGGGTTTGGCTCTTTTTCCACATTTGGATTACCATCATTAAATCACGGTTATCCCAGTTAATCCTACTAGGCCCAGCTTCCATTACCATATATTGATACTGAGAAAATCCCAGATCTCTAAGACTATATTATTTGAACTCAGTGGGCACCTCAGCCAGCACCCTCAGAATTGGTTTCCCGTGCTGAGTCCAATTCGTATAGTTACTCATAAAACCTCTACGGAAGAGATCATAAGTTACATCATCGGGGGTTTTCCAACTTAACAGCTGGTAATCATTGGACGGACATTTAATTGTGCCATCATCCGCAAAGTCTCGTTGATACAAAGTGAAAAGAATAAACACGTTCACTCACTTTCTAAACTCTTCCGATACCCCAATCCCACTTGGAGCAATCCTCCGTTGCATCCAACTTTTATCCGCTGACATGATATATATCTCTTACTACCAAGTGAGCCTACACAAAATTGCAAAGACTGTCACATACAACGACGAATTAATTAAGATGTTCTAACTTCCACCAAATCACCAAAAACTTCTGCAATATATATATAATCAGGCATACTTCATTATTTGGTTTAACATTTTCATTAGGGAAAAGAAATATATATAATCAAGGCATAATTTCTGCTCACCAATTAAGAATTAGCAAGCAAATTAACCAAACATAGGATGTTGTTTGTTATTTTTGTAGAAAGCCCCATGTGTGGTTTGTCCCAAAGATGGGACACAAAAGTCTTATAGTGAAAATACTACGTAAGATCTAACTTTCTTCTCACCAAGTATTAGTTATCTTCCATGAAGCTGGAGGAGCTTCCTAGTAGGTCGACAAACTTTAATACAAGGTCTCAGGTGGCAGTTAGGAACATAATTTACCCAACATATATGGGAAGAAGACTGGAATTTGGAGTCTACAAAGTTGTTAACATATGTGAGTCATGCGTTGCACATTTCTTCCATTGTGATCTTATCAAAGAGTACAAGTCGGACCAAGAAATCCTATAAGAAAATTTCCCACCTGACATTGCTGACATAATTTTCACTATACATATCTTGAGTCATGGTTTTGAGGACCAACACAGACAATGGTGAAGTCTCAGTAGCCTCCGCCTATTAGATGCTTTACAGAAATAACTACCTATTTTACCACAGATTGGTTTACAATGAACAACCCTAAGCATATGACCAAATAAAGACTGGTGTCGACCGTGTGCCCTACCACTACCCTTTAAATTCATATACCTGACTTGGCAACTTCTTTGGGACTGTCTTTCCCTTCATGTAAACTTGCATAAAATATCTATCACCCACACCAATATTTGCCAACTTTGTGTCGAATCCCATGAAATCATTGATCATCTCTTCTAATGCATTAGGCAGTTCAAACAATCTACTTTTGACTAACGTTCGGGATTAAGACAATGAAGTCAACTTGACCATTAGAGAATGGAGAATCGCGAGCAAAAAAAGGAAAAACCACCAAAACTGCATCCTTCAATCCTTGCCTATATATACTTACTACTTTATGTGTATATATGTTATAACCTAATTTTCCGTCAAACCGCTTTCACACCTCGGTTAATTTTACAACAAGTTTGAACTTGGCTTCTAAGGTTATCGGTCTTGGATTTACTTGTTTACTCGTATATCGGCATCTATCTCCTTCTTTGCATCAAACATCACACAGTTCAAGCCCATTGCCTACTGTTTGTAACCACATGGCACTCAAATGAAAGATGATGCATGTTATGTGTTCCCAACCTATTCTGGTCAGACTCAATAACCCGCTGGGGGTCCCGCTTCGTGCAGATACGTCAACATAGTAAACGGTCTAATTTCCAGTGTATCGAACCGATCAACGCGTGCACGCCCAAGACACGTGTTTTTTTTCTCGCTTCACGCGCTTCGTACCCGATTTAGGCACAATTTATTTCGCGTTAGCGTAACTCACGAGAGCGCAACCATCACGCCAAGATCATCCAAGCACCTTTTCATTAAAAACATCGACCGAAGGCGCAATCGGGGCGACGGGGTCAAGCACAAAAGCCTTGGCCAACCCCATGGGGTCAGCCTTGGCCTCCCCCAAGGCCATGGGGTCGGCCTTGGCCTCCATGGGGGGTCGGCCTCGGCCTCCATGGGGGGTTGTCCTTGGCCTTCCCCCCGTTGGTTCACTTTTCGCGTAGGGTCCTTTTTCGCGCTTTGTCCGTCTCGTACGTTTCATATGTGACTTTGGCACCTTGTCCGTCATGTGGGTATGATTCATGTCGACACGCTCGTTGCAACACAACTTCCGGATTCGTCGTTGCTTGTCAAAACACCAACTGTCGGCATGCTCAAAGTTCATCAAAAGGAAAAAGGTGGCCTTGGCCATGGCCACCCCTATGGTCGGCCTCGGCCTCCCCAGGGGGTTGGCCTTGGCCTTCCCCCAAAATCCCCAGCTTTGCCCCTTTTTGTGCGCATTGTTCCGGACCATGTTTTGTGCGGGCATAAAGCTTACTAACGCATACACAACAACCTCGTGACATCCGTCATTCGATGTCCGCAACTGTGCGTCGCTCTCGTGACGTCCGTCGCTGAAAGTCACACGCTACCGCCAAATGACCCGTCCCTGACAAACCCCATGTCACCATCCTAAACTTTATCATCACTACATATTGCACTCATTATCTTGGTATAACAGGCACACTCAACTCACGTCTCGTCCCCGGGACACCCGACGCGCCCCCATGCGTTGTCGCCGCGCACGTGCGCCATTCTCATCATGCGTGCCTCCGGCACAAAGTATTGCTCCCCGACGTTCGTCGCCGCACCTGTGCGCCATTCTCATCGTGCGTGCCCCCGGCACTAAGTATTGCTCCGTGACGTTTGTCACCGCGCCCGTGCTCCATTCTCATCATCCGTGCCCCCGACACCAAGTATTGATCCACGACGTTCGTCGCCGCGCCCGTGCGCCATTCTCATCATGCGTGCCGCCGGCACCAAGTATTGCTCCCATTCTCATCATGCGTGCCCCCGGCACCAAGTATTGCTCTGCAACGTTCGTCGCCCGCCGGTGCGCAATTATCATCATGTGTGCCCCTGGCACCAAGTATTGCTCCGCGACGTTCGTTGCCGCGCCCGTGCGCCATTATCATCATGCGTGCCCCCTGGCACCAAGTATTGCTCCGCGACGTTCGTCGCCGCGCCCGTGCGCCATTCTCATGACACAGGCCTTCGGGCACCACACTTATTCACCACACCATGTGCCCCCGACATGGACGTGGAACATGCTTCGATCCACTCTCCGGAGTGTGCAGCATTCCGGGGGGCTCCATTCGTAGTGCTCCGGCACGAGGACCCCTCACAGCGGGATGGACTCGTTACCACAAAGTCATCGCCGCCACGAGATGGGCTCATTACCACAAAGCCATCGCTGTCACAATCACGGGGGGCTCCATTCGTAGTGCTCGGCATGAGGACCCCTTGTAGCGGGATGGACTCGTTACCACAAAGTCATCGCCACCACGGGATGGGCTCGTTACCACAAAGCCATCGCCGTCACAATCACGGAGGGCTCCGTTCGTAGTGCTCTGGCATGAGGACCCCTCGCAGCAGGATGAACTTGTTACCACAAAGTCATCACCTCCACGGGATGGGCTCGTTACCACAAAGCCATAGCCGTCACAATCACGGGAGGGCTCCGTTCGTAGTGCTCCGGTACAAGGACCCTTCACAGCGGGATGGACTTGTTACCACAAAATCATCGCCGCCTCAGGATGGGCTCACAACCTTAAAGCCATCGCCGGCACAATCAACTACGGGATGGGCTCACAATCCCAAAGCCATCGCCAGCATAATCAACAGCAGGGTGGGCTTACAACCGCGAAGCCATCGCCATCACGGTCACAGGGGCTCCGGCACAAGGACCCCTTGCCACGAACCCTGAGCACTGAGCTGCGAGCATGTCCCCTCATGTTACCATTGATCATCAACACCACTAGGGCAATGACCCTGGGTCACTCCGGGACGAGAGCAGGTCCTTGGAGGGCATGGCGCTTAGTCAGCCTGACAGTTGGCTACAGGGGCAACCCTCACTGCTATTAGGTTCTCCGCGAGTCTCTTGACGCATTTCGTGGGATACAGTAAGGGCTTGGATCAATGGTTGGGGAAACGGGCTTACTCTGATCATGCCGTCACGGTTTGGTCAGTCTTTTCAGACAGGTAGAGCGACGCTGTGCGAGGCAGGCAACACAAATTTGGGAACCGGCAGTCCAACGGAGAATCGGTATTTTGGACCCCTGGTGACGTGTCACTCCCAGGGGATGACATGTGGCATTTTATTTCATAAGTACATTGTTTCCTATAAATAGTGAACTCACAACTCAAAAAAAAGGACTTTTGGCTCATTCTTACAAAATCACTTTCTCACTCTAGAATTTGAGAGCTCTTAGATTTTAGTGAGAGAAACATAACTTTGGACCGTAACATTGGACCCCGACTCGGACTGTCGACTGTCGGCCCTGTTCGTCTCTGCCTCGTCTCTGTAGCACTGCCACTCCTCAAGGCCTGTTTGGGAAGCCTTGCTCTCAGCCCTTACTCCTCCCTTGCTGTCTCTCACTTTGTATACTTGGAAGCTGACGCGGACTGCAGCCTTTCTGGCACCTCCACGTAGGCACGAACCCACTTTTCTTGGCATCATTTTGGCGACTCTGCTGGGGAAGTGAGCATCGTATTGCAGTTTGCCTGTCTTCCGCACTTAAGCACCATGCCTCCCCGACGAAGAGTTACAAGGGCTACCAACCAAGGCCTCATTTGCACCGTGCAAGAGGTGGATCACCTCGATGAACAAGAAGGGACTAGTGCCATGCATCCCCGAGACCAGCCATTAGCTGTCGCACCTGACATACAAGCGGCAGTCGATACGGCCATCCAACAATTCATGCCCGCTATAGCCAACCTACAGGACTCACAGGCTATTCTTATGACAGTCATCATGGAAATGCAAAGATCCATGCAGGCAATGGCGCCCCAACAAACCCCTGCACCTGTCCAACCTTCTGGACCTGGGTTGGCTCTTGAGGCCGCTCAGGCCCCAGTGCCGCAACCCCCAACGCCACAATCATCTAGACCTATGGCGGTAGGACTTGTGACACCTACACCTCCTACAGCTGATGTGCTGCATCCTGTCAGGCCATCACGAAGACCTCAAGCAGACCTCGGTCCCATACTGCAACAGATTCACCTTGTCGCAGCCCCCCAGCCCGCGCCGACACGAAGCTCATCTAAAACCCACGACTCCATTGAGATGGAGCCTAACCCTTACCGAGCTGAACAACACCAAACAACCGGTCAAGTGGTGGACATGCCCCGACCACCCACCCATGCCCAATTCAATTGCCACTATAAGCTCATGTCATATATCAACCATCTGTTGCACCCGACCACCAACTTGTTCCGTCTGGGGGCTCGTCGCGTGTCACAAAGCTCCACACCTGACTCCTCTACCAACCTGACAGGCCATGCCCCCTACACCAACGACATTGCCATCACACCCTACCCCCCAAAGTATAAGCAACCCACCTTTGTGCTCTTCAACAGACGTGAGGGCAACACCCGTGAGCACTTGACGAGATTTGCAGGCTCATTGGAGCAATACGGTCCGGGAGACAGCTTGAAGTTGAGGGAATTCCACAAGTCCTTTACAGGCTTGGCCTATACTTGGTATCACCAGATCCCTGTGGGGACCGTCCATACATGGAACGACATGGTCCGACTATTCCTAGACAAATTCCATTATGAGGCTAAACGCGTTACTATCGTTGACATTGCCGGCATCCACCAAAATCAAAAGGAGGACTTAAACAAGTACGTGCACCGTTTCCATCTTAAATGCCTCGAGTGCACAGACTTCAGCAAGGACGAGACCCTAGTATCCATATGCGTCAAGATCATGAGCGATATATATATCAGGTACACATTGAGAACCTACAGTTGAGGTTATGGGGACACCTCAAGGAGGCCGCACGCCGCACTTATGAGTCTGTTGGACCAGTCAAGCCATGGAAGCACCGCCCGCAGAATGCACTATTGGCCACGACCGAACCATCTGGAGCTCTACCCCACAATAACCATAATAGCAACACTAGTACCGACAACCGCAACCCGTACAAGCGTCAGTTCACAGAAGGGGACCGGCGCCCTGACAAAAGGAGACAACGGGAGCCTGCCCTCGAGTACCCATGCGATTTGAACACGGTGAAAGTGCTCTTGGCAGAATGGGTAAACAATGACAAGAATTTCCACCTGCCGCCAATGAAGGCCAATGTCACGGAAGAGGACAAAGCCCAACCTAACTACTGCCCTTACCACAGTGCCATTGGCCATCATCTCAAAAAACTGTAATGGGCTGCGAGGTATCTTTGTAAGGAAGGTCGCGGTAGGCAACCTACAACTCCAAAAGAACAATGACGTACATCGACAGCCTTACCCACTGCACAACAACCTCAGAGAGCATCAAGTACTCATGGCCATCACCGACCATGTTGAGCCTAGCATCACCAAAGCCTCTAGAGAGGCCACACCGAGGGTCATGCCGTGTGTACGGCCAGCTACCCAACCGTAGTCCTCAGTAGGCCAGATGACAAAGATCAAGGGATTTTTTGAGAAATGGGGTTTTCCCCAGCCGCAAGAACTTACTTATCCAACTGCCTGATTGAGGTCACCACAGGCCTCGGCCCCGAGTGCTTTGCCGCTCAAGCCGAGTTACGACATATCCCTTCTTCTGCTTTGCTTTTCTCGAACGAGGACCAGCCACCAGTCGAACAACATAACCGGCCTTTGTTTTTGGAATGTACTGTTAATGGCACGGGCTTTCGCCGTGCCTTGGTAGACTGCGGAGCTTCAGTCAACATCATGCCCCTTGTTACCTTGCAACGAGCTGGTATCCCCACACGGAAGATCATACGAGACCCAATCAAAATTTCAAGCTTTGGGAACAGTCACCAATCAACCTTGGGCCATATCACTGTTGACCTAATGGTCGGGTCCGTGCGACTCAACACCACCTTCCACATCCTATTGGGACGACCATGGATTCATATCAACAAGGATGTGCCCTCAACGTACCATCATTGTGTCAAACTGTTGGCCGGTCTTGCGGGACATGAGGTAGCAGTGACAATACCAGCCACGAAGGCCCCGTTCGAGTGTGCAAAATCATATTTTGCCGAGGCCTTCTTCTTCACCGAGCTTGCCGAGGATGGTGAGAACGCCGCTCACATCCACTCTATAAGGTTGCCAAATTGGGAGGAGCTATGGGGCAACAAGCCTCTCAAATCCAAAACAAAGAAGGGTAGCAAGAACGTAGCATCAACCTCAGTCATGCCACCTGCTGCCAAGGCCAACTCCCCTCCTACATCCCCCAAGTCTAAGAAGCACAAGCTTGAGCCAACCTTCCAACGCATCGTCAAGGACGGTAAGGTGATCTACCAGTTATGATGGTGTGCAGGGGCATCAGGTGGTCCCTCATCTGACCCCCTCGACCCCGACCCACTTGAGGAGACTGAATGGTGTTGCACGGCCGAGCATTGCCCACTAGATCCTGACCTCACCCCCAGCGCAGCACCACCTTGCTATGAAGACGGCCCGCGGCCCCAAGCTGAAGATCTTGAAGAAATCAACCTGGCCGGCCCAGGCGAGGAACCACAGCACACTTACATTGGCACAAAACTTGCCCCCGGCCGAAAAGAGGAATTGGTTTCCCTTCTGTGAGAATATCGTGATGTCTTGGCATGGAGTTACAATAAGATGCTCGGACTGGATCCTGCCTTAGTCACTCACCATCTCAACATTGCTACCGGATCCATCCCTATCCGACAACACCCACGGACATTTCGCCCCGAGCTCGAGTTAAGATCAAACAAGAGATTGAACGCCTTCTGTAGGCAGGCTTCATTGAACCTATCACTCACCCAATTTGGCTGGCTAATGTTGTCCCTCTACAAAAAAAGAATGGCCAAGTCCGCGTTTGTATTGACTTTTGAGACTTGAACAAGGCGTGCCCCAAAGACAAGTTTCCACTACCCAATTTCGACATGCTTACAGAGGCCGCCGCCGGACATGAAACCTTATCTTTCATGGACGGGTTCGCAAGTTATAATCAAATTCGCATGAACCCTGACGATAGGGCCAAGACAGCCTTCCGCACTCCTATGGGTAACTTTTGTTAGAAGGTCATGCCTTTCAGCCTCAAGAATGCAGGTGCTACCTATCAAAGGGCGATGACAGCCATATTCCATGACATGATACACCGCACAGTGGAAAACTACGTCGACGATCTCATCATCAAGTCTAAGAAGGAAAATGATCATCTCACTGACCTCCAAGCAGTCTTTGATCATTGTCGTCAGTACAATATGCGAATGAATCCGCTGAAATGTGCCTTGGAGTCTCCTCCGACAAGTTCCTCGGCTTCTTGGTCAGTCGATAGGGCATCGACGTTGACCCTTCTAAAGCTGCTTGCATCCAAGAGATGCCACCCCCCACAAGCACCAAACAGTTGAAAAAGCTTTCTCGGTAAGGTCTCTTACCTCCGTCGGTTCATCCCTGCCTTGGCTGAACTCATCACACCCTTTCAGCACTTGACACGCAAGAGTGCACCATGGAGTTGGGGTGCGCCCCAACAGCAAGCCTTTGACAAGATCAAGTCGGTACTCATGTCGCTGCAAACCATGGTGGTACCTCGACGAGGTCTACCCCTCCTACTATACTTGACCTCCACGCCCAGGTCCATAGGGGCTTTGCTTGCTTAAGAGGTGGATGGGGTGGAGCGTCCCGTTTATTATCTCAGTCGGTCAATCAAGGGGCCGGAAGCCAATTACTCCGAGCTGAAGAAGTACTACTTGGCTTTGGTTTACGCCTCACAGAAATTCAGACACTACTTGGCACATCAGATCACACTCCTCACCAAAGTTGATCCACTCCGCTACATGCTTACACATCCCGCCCTGTCTGGTTGACTCACCCGTTAGTTGTTGCTATTGGCCGAGTTTGGCTTATCTATCAAGAATCCTACAGCTCTACGGAGCCAAGCACTTGCAGACCTCTTAGCTTTTTTTCCACGCCAACAATATGAGCCGACCTCAGACCAATTGCCTGGAGAGGAGACGGCCTTTATCACCGACATCCATGAATTATGGACACTTGAATTCGATGGTTCATCCACTAGCAAAGGCCCCAACGGAACACCCCTTCGACAAGGGGGTGCCGATATAGTCCTCCAGAATCCCGGTGGTGTTACCACCTCCCTATCCTTCAAGCTGGCATTCCCAGTGTCTAACAACAAAACTGAGTACGAGGCGCTTGTCATTGGCCTCATGCTCGCCGTCAGTATGGGGGCTAAGGCCTTGTGTGTGAAAGGAGACTCAAATTTGATCATGAAGCAGGCTGACGAAGAGTTCGCAGTCAAGGAACCAGCCTTGGCACCTTATCGTGCCTTGGTGCAACACTTGGAAGGAAAACTTGGCCATATCCAGTATGAACATCACAACAGACATGCGGACAACTTGGCTACGATCGCGTCAAAGCTGGAGGTTGCGGGTGAGCAGTGAATGCTAACCATCATCAAGAGAACAGAACCATGCACAGCATTGTAACTAGTCCCGAAGGACACTACTGCAAACGATTGGAGGCAGCCAATCATCAACCAACTTAAGACGCCATCTCTTGCTTATGCCTCTACTCTTACAGACTTTTTGATGTTTGGAGATGTCTTGTATAAACGGTGTCCTGGAGGCACTCTAGCTAGGTGTTTGGCCTCGGAAGAGGCAAAGCACAAATTACTGCTTGGCCATCAAAAGTGTTGTAGCCTTGACGGTCCCCCTCTATACCGTCGTCTCCAGCGTATGGGCCTCTATTGGCCATCCATGGCCAAGGATGCCTCATATATCCAAAGGGACTGTCCTGAGTGCTTGTATGCATCAGACAATGCGAAAGCTCTTGTCATTGATGTCAAAGGTGACTGGCGTCAGCCTCTCATCCAGTACCTATCCCATGGGATCCTACCCCCTGAACGTAACTCAGCACAATCCATCAAGCGCAAGTCAGTAAAGTATTTCGTGATGGAAGGCTAGTTGTTTCGCGAGGGCTTATCAAGACGTACCCTGCGATGCTTGCAGGGTGCCCAAGCAGTCGAGGTGATTAATGAAGTACACAATGGTGATTGTGGTGAGCATCAACGCCCTCAGAAGTTGCATGTAGAATTGCTAAGGTTGGGGTACTACTGGCCGACTATGGAATCTGACGCGATCTCTCACGTCCGACACTGTCAACCCTGCCAGAGACACGCTGACAGAATGCACACACCGGCGTCCAACCTCCGTATGATCTTGGCCCCTTGCCCATTTCACTCTTGGGCTCTCGACCTTATAGGCCCCATCCACCCAACATTACGGGGTCACGCTTGGATTATGGTGGCAACAGAACGTTTCACGAAGTGGGTCGAAGCCATACCTCTGCGACGAGCCACGGGAGGCGTCATTGCCAACTTTTTGTGCAACCACATCATTTGTCGCTTGAGTATTACCCTGTGCGTCATATCTGACAACGGCACGCCATTCATCAACAGGGATGTCTGAGCTTTCATGGAAGGATACAACATCAACCACGCTACATTCACGCCTTACTACCCACAAGGAAATGGTCAAGCTGAAGCTTCTAACAAGACTCTACTACGGGTATTATCACGAATGGTCCATGATGCGAGTGGTTCATGGTCTAGAAAACTAAGCCTTGCACTTTGGGCTTATCGAACCTCCAAGCACACAGCAACAAAGGCCACGCCCTTTTCCCTTGTCTACGGGGACGAGTGTGCGGTACCAGCTGAGATTGCGGTCGTGTCAGCCAGACTCGCCCTAAGCAGTGGCCTTGGGGAGGAAGAAACCAGAATGACCACCCTTGAAGGACTTGATGAAAAGAGAGCCAATGCCTTTTGTTGTATGAAGAAGTACCACGAACAACTCACTAAGGCATATGGAAAGACTGTGAAGCAACGGACATTCGTTGAGGGCGACCTTGTTCTTCAAGCTGCCAAACATATACCCGCCAACGTGACAGCCCCCAAGTTCACACCAAATTGGGAAAGACCACTTCAAGTGCATGAAGCCAGAGACAACGGCTCTTACCTCCTGCTCAACATGGAAGATGGACAAATCACGGCACCTATCAACGGCCGCTATTTGAATAAGTATTATGCTTAACCAGCTACGGATCGCTCCCCCCGCCCTACCCGCCCAAAGCCTAGAACACCCACACACAATATTTTTTTTCATGTCTATGCATACCTGTTTATGACTTGTAACTTTTGCTGATCGCCACAAGTTCTTACTTTACTCATGTATTGGCATTTTGGCCTAAATGCTATCAATGCAAAGATCATTTACTAGCCTCAACTACTGTATATCATGCACTCTTTCACTTACACTTTGCTCACTAAGCCGCTTCCTATGGGCGGGGAAGGAGGAACCACAACAGGAAAACAACACATGCAAGATGTACAAGCACATCAAAAGTTAAGCATCATCTTACAACAAACATAGGTACAAAATAACCACATAACTACAACATCCATATCAACCAAATGAGTACAAGCCAATGGTTCAGGGGGCTGCTACTGACCCCATATCTCCTAAACAAAAAATGCAAAGTACAAGAGATCTAATGTAAAAGGGCAAGCAAGGCACAAATAGGATCGGAAGTGTACGCCTTTAATGTTTGCCGCTGTGCCTGAAGATCTGTCCATCTACTCTCTCACTCAGCTCGCCGAACCTCTGCCTCAGTCAGCCGTCTCTCTGCCTCTATGAGCTGGGAGTGTAACCCTTCCACCGCCTCAGTCACTGCCACCACCTAGGTATCAAGCACACGTCTCTGACCCTGCAACGCGGCCTCCTGCACACTGATGAGAGCCAACTCTGACGCAGCCTCAATACTTTGGCCTCTCGATCTGATATAGTCCGCCAGCCAATCCAACTAAAAGCTGAGAGCTGTAAAGGATACAAGCTCTGATAGATATTGTGATATGACTGCTGGAGTCCAACCCGAAACCGGCACCGCACCAAGGGTAGCAAACCAATCCACGAGGGCTGTGTACATCGCCCTCGCGAAAACAGCACCACGGACGAGGGCGACATCAACAAAGGTCTCCGGGTGCCTCGCCCTGATCATCTCCAATCGGCATACTACTGCACCTAATAACTCCATGCCATCCCAGGGGATCGTGTCTGCCCTGCCGACAAGAAACCTCCCACTGGTAGCACCAACCTCTGAAATACCACCACCAGCCGAATGCACATCAACTGCACCAGAGTGCATCGACAATGGTATATCACTAGCATCTGCTGCCGAGCCTGACAACGTCTCAAGAACAGGCCTCGCTGCGGGTAGAACAGGTACATCAGGCTGGGGGAGAACCCGTAGTAGGTGTGTGTGCCACAGCAAAAACATGATGAACTCTAGACAGAGCGTCTGGCTCCCTGACTGTCCACCAATCCGACCCCTCAAACATATGGGCACCGTCCATCAGACCGCCCAACAGAGACTCAACTGCCTCAACTAGTACGGGCGACGGACTCGGACAACTGACTGGCTCTGCCACATACTCGACCGCCTGCTCTGCTACCGCGACCCCCTCAATTGCATCAGTCTCCATACGACGGACCTCACCAACAGTCTCAGCACATGACTCATCGACCCCACAGCTCCCCTCAGCAGCACTAGCAACCGTCTCACCATACTCATGGAAATCATCGGCTGTCTCGACACCTATCTCCTCGCCCTCTTTGGTTGCCTCTCCGTCTGTATCATCAGTCTCACTAGGTGTCTCAACATCCATGCCTCTGAACTCGTTAGTCTCCGCCTCGGTATCCTCAGCTGCATCGTATGGCTCGGTACCCCAACCATCATCAAGCTCCTGACCAAAAAAAAGGGAAGAACGACCTTAGCACATGACTAACACAGTGATCGGCAACTACAAAATAAAAGCAAAAAAAAACAAACGGTAATACTAACCTCAGAGTCAGAGTACTTCAATACCTCCCACGGCCTCTTCGGCCCATGACTGCCGCCCGCTGAAGGACCCGCGCCGCCACGCTGCGCACTCTCCATCATTCCCACTCTCACTGACGAGAGGGGACCCTTGCCGGCTCCCGGCATCCTAGGCACATGGGCTGCCGCGGGCGCATGTGCGGCAATACCCCTACCACTGCCCCCCCTGGGATCTCGTGTCGCCGCGTTCGCCACGACCGCCCCTAGCCACATCCGCCTCAGGAACACCTGTGATCAGTGCCATCATACCCGACTGCTTCGCCACCTGCAGCGACACCAAACCCAATCCTCTGTCACCAACAAAGACGTCGACTAGCTGCCTGTCCGCTGGCCCCTGCACCAACCACTCAGACCACGTAATCCGAACCCTCTCCCACCAACGAGCATACGCAGCTGTGACCACCCCGGTGGACAACGAACCAGGCCTCCTCCACACGTTCATCGGTGTTGGCCACGAACGTGCCTTCCTCTGCAGGGTATACCGAAAAGCCATATCCACATCCCAAGGTCGCAAATAACCGCAAGGGGGCTCTAGATCATAGCCAAAGGCGAGAGACAAGTGGTCAGGACTGTAGCGTGCAACATAATACTGACACACATCCAGCTTCCCGCCGTCATCAGTCAGTACTGGCAGCCATCCAGGAAAAAAGGCTACCAGCAGAGATATCTCGAGGTCTGTCAGGTCGGCTCTGCTTTGTAACTGTGAATCGATATCCTGTAGGTGCATCCAAGGCGAAGTCCCGTACGAAGAATGCATGTTGACATACAGACGGCGAGGCATGCGTCTCGTACGTCAAACACCTATGATAGCTCGCATGCAGGCCTCTTGCCACCGGCCCACGCATATACTCGTCCTCCTGCATACCACTTCCCTACTACCATCGACTTCCCCAGACGCGTCACTGTCCCCTTCCTCGGGCACGTATGTACCTTCGGATACCCCAATGGCCTATACTCCACATAGCACTCGAATAGATACCTCTGTAAGAACATCCAGTCGACGTAGGTCGACAACTGATACCGCCCATACGATCTTTGCATGTCATTTGCAAACTGGTCTAGACGCGAGTACAGCGTGCCCAAGTATATCGGCGCCAACCCAACACGTTTCCCTGTGGCCATCCGCACTGCTAACGGGAATACCTTCTGGGCAATACTGTCCTCGGGTGTCCCCTCAAACACAAACCTACAAGTACATAAATGTGACACACATCACGACCACCCCACCCTAACATGATATGCAGCACAGCACTTAGCAGCATGCTACGCTACTCCCCTTCGTTCTTAATATGGACTTTTTTTTCTAAGTATAGAAATCAATAGACTACATGTACAAGAGCAATGCTATGCAGCATACGAGTAATGCAAAGATCAAAGTAATAGGACAGCGTACCTCGATAGAAACATGGCAAGGAAGGCAGCTAGCTCGTATCTCTCGTCCCTGTAGCCAGGCCCACTGCAGAAATCGTCATCCGACATCAACCTCTGCCCGGGCCGCATGACCACTGTACCATAGAAATGCTGAACCCACCCGCTATATGTGCACTTACGGTTAATCAACGCCTTGACAGCCAAGCATTCCTCTGCTGTCAGCCTCAGTGCATGGGCATCCTCCGTCCCGTGCATTGGTAGGCCGGTCAACGTCACGACGTCCAGCAGCGTTGGACCAATCTCCTCGAACTCTATAACGAAGGTATGAGTCTGCGAGCTCCATCGTGAAAGTAGTAGTGTGAGGCCGCTAATGTCCCTGCCTGGCTCAACACTCTTGTATGTCGCCTCAATCGCTGCCACTAGCCCGAGCACCTCTAACCTCTCCCTCCAAGCTGCATGCCCCATCATGTATGCACACCAAAAACTCCAACCTACCGGCATGGTATTGTGGCCCTT